>JABASI010004715.1:0-13551 GCA_019776505.1 Tomocerus nigrus | reverse complement strand
TAATGCTAAATGAATGCAATTTATAAATATATTAAAAAGTAGATGACAGACTTGAGCATTATGTACGAGAGTAGCAGGCGAAGAAGTAGTCGAAGATAAATCTAAAACCAGTTAATGTTGAGTTAACATAATTTTAATGTATGCTCCTTATCTGTTCTTAACCATAACTAATAATATAGGAAGATCCAAAGTTTCTTTAATAGTATACTAACTAATAAATACTAGATTCATGTAGGTAGGTAAATAATCAACGAGAGATATAAGAGTTAATCGTAGGCTTAAGAAAACAAAAGAGCATATTAAAGATCTACATTTAATTTTACAAGAGCAATTGTAAAAGAGGATTATTGGATAAGGCACAGACATCTAGTAGATGTCCCCTGTTGTGGAAATTAATTGAATGACCATATGAAGCCACCTCAAGGATTTTCCCAAGGCCTGCCCTAACTAAATTTTATCTATTAGTAGTAGCCAGGCTTGGATTAACCAACTAACCGACTCTCACTCACTCTCTTGACTATTTATAATGAATCGTACAATTCTTGCACTGTTAATGTTACAGACGTGTAAGGCTTTATGGAGCTATAATAATAATAGACGGAACGAAAAAACTAAGTAGACACCACTCTTCTGTTTTGTTCTAAGAATATTCTTAATAATAATACAGAAGGGTGACTGTGGCTGTCTTCGCCGACGAATTAAAAACAGTTCTGCGAGACGAAATAACACGTTACGCTTACTCTTCCGATTTTCAGGTAGGCAGCTCAACTTGGCGTTGCATATGAAATAATTCCACTCATCATCAGAAACCATCAAATCTGGTTTTTAGGGTCCTCTGGTCATTTTTAGGAAACACTGTTTTTCGCTCGCTATCAAATGCAAATGAGGATGAAATGAGATTAACTCAACTCACTCACTCAGGCTTCACTCAAACGATTCCACAAACTGATAGCTTTGCTTTTCATTTTTACCTCTCAAAAGGTACCTGGTCCCTTTTTATGTGTAATTAGCCTCTAGTTATCAAATCCACATTACACATTGCATCATCATCATCGTGTGCGTGGGTACCTATAAGCTACTACGTACTACCTAAGAACATGCACATCCACCAACCAGCTACTCACAAGTCAAAAATTTAGATTGAGTTAAATCAGCCTAGCTAATGTGTTCAGAAGTTGTTTTCCTTGCTTCTGGCTTTTCTTTGAACTGCGGTTCGTTCTCTATCTATTAAAACTGAAAACAAAGCTATAATAACTGCTAGTAAGTAGCCAGCTACTCATAAAAGTGAACTAAATAATTCTGATACATTTCTATATTATTATCATAACGTTACCGCTTGCCGTTAGAATTTTTTGAATAAGTACGTTGAAATATTTTTCTAAGATATAAGATAGGTAGTTTTAAGTTAATTTAGGTACACCGTTAAAAAACGACGCTTTGGAGGCAGAATGCCATAACTTTAATAAGAGTGAAGAGTTTTATCATTTGCTTCGAATTTATATGTAGTTTCTTATGCAAGAAGGTGATATTTGCCGATAATGAGATGTCAGGGATTAATCGATATTACTAGGATAAGTATGTAGAGAATGCAGAATAACAATAACAAGTGGAATTCCTCATTTCACATGATTGATTTTGTTATGGGCTCTGTTTGATACAGTTTTGTGTTGGTTTAGCCATTAGCTAGTTAGGATGAAGTGAGATGGATGGACATATGGAGGGATGAGAGAAGATGAGCTGAAGGAAGAGCAGAAGCCAGAGAGAAGAAGATTAGTGGATATACAGAGAGGGCTGAAGCGTAATCAGGGTAGCTGATCGTCTTCATCCCTAATCCTCTTGTCCAAATCGCCAATTTAGTTGACACATACATAACATAAGATATCGTAGAGGTAAACTACATAGTTTGGAGTTGCATATGCGGGAACTATCTGCATTGGCTATCTAAAAGTGCAGATCAGTCAGTCAGGCCATCAGACTGGTCTTCTTATCTTCGACTACCTACTTTCTTGTTTTCCTTCCTCTCTCTCTCTCTCTCTCTCTCTCTCTCTCTCTGTTGTCTGTATGCTCCGTATTCATCCATTAGTCGTCCAGTAGTAATTTCTCTTTTCCTTTGCATTTACAACAAGTGCAAGAAAGTTGGTAGTTGGTGGTAAGGATGTTCATAGGAGGAAAAGCTCCTTTACTTACATGCTATCTAATCTCTAGAACAGTAACGGTCTAAGGCTACTACTAGTAAGTCATGATGACGATCAAGGTACAAGAAAAAAAGGCATTACTATTTACTCAGCTAATAAATATAATATACAGACATATTGGTAGGTAAATACATAAGTATCACACCTTTTTGTATTTTTATTGATATAAGAAGCTACTATATTGTTATCTATGTTTTTTAAGTATGTATATTTATACAAGTGAGTAGGTACATGGAATCTGGAGCTGGTTAAAGTTGTACTATTGCATGATGTCCTGTTCTGTTAGGTATGTCTGTCTTCACAATAATTTTTCTACCTCACGTCCATGTCATCATCTACTGTACACTGAGAGAGAGAGAGAGAGAGTAATTGTAGTCACAAAAGTGCATCTTCCCATTATTCCTATATAATACTTTGTGTGTGTGTGTTGTTGGGAACAAGTATTGGTATGGTAAATACTCCTGACGTAAGTTTGAGAGGAGTGATGTGAGCTGGGATGTATGTAGGAGTTGAATTTTATGATGCTGTTGTAAGTGCATAGTCTAATTGACTCTTAGAGACAATGCCCAGTTTTCTTCTGTCCACTTCAATTCAATTTGATAGAATGAATAGATGCTCTGTACATAGTATTCCTATTTTCAATCATTATTTATACGGATTGATGTTCAATGTTTTCTTGCCTCACTTTTTTGTAGCCAATAGCCAAAGCATTTCAATTTCGTTTTTATGCACTTTATTCCTCATTCATATACAAGCTATAATGCAATTCACTCGTTTTTCTCCTCATTAATGACTTTTCTATTGTTTTCAAGCTTGTGTTTTATTTTTGATGAGACATAGTACTTGTGGTAATTCACATTGACTACAACCCCTGCATCCCTGTACACCATTTCAATTAAGATCAAAGCAAAGGCAACTTCGATTCACAAACAAGTCCTTTTTTTCTTAATTTATAGAGCAAAATGGAGCAATGAATCTATAATGTGAATATGTAGTAGTGTGCTTTTTTTATTTTGTACAAGTGTAAATAGGACAGTAGTGTATCCGTGTATCTTTTGGCTATAGTAGTCAGATGTCCAAGAGGCAAACACAGTTTGTGTTTCGGTAAATGGACAGTTGGACATCATTAAAATAAAATATTGTCACTGCCTTATGTATGCCCTGGAGATCCTTCCTTGGCTGGCAAGTATAATTACCCAAGTTGTAGTTTGGATGTGGAGTAGACATACATTTAGTATTTCTGATCATCTGGATCTTGATTTTTTAAGTATCTATATAGCTGAAGAAGTAATTTATATGTCGATATAAATATACAGACTGGTATTTTTGTTTTAGTACGAAGAGACAATGGTAAATATAAGGGATAGGAGCAATTCCATTCTGGATACATAAACTACGGTTGTTTCTTTCTGATAACGTCTGGTGAATAGTCTACCTGCAAGAACCATCCATTCATTTTCAAACGTGAGAAAGAGTTGACAGACCTTATCTTTAGCTCTTCCAATAGTCGAAAGTCGAAGGTGGAACAGGCAAGGACAAGTCGATGGCAATAAATACGAACCAATATGTAGTGTGGCACTTTAGGGAATCGACAGATAGTTACATTCGATGTATCTGCAACTATTGGGACATGTTCTTTACTAGGAATTGTTTTCCACACTATTTTAATAATAGAGCTGATAAAACCTAATTTTTATACACAGAAACATTTTATTGGGATTTGTACAGAATAGTTTTGTAATTTTTAAAGAAATGATCATGAGCAATAGTTTGTAGCATGTACTACGGTACACTTTTATATTGAATTACAATAGGTCAGGTCGACTTTGTAGTATTTTATGTACTGCAAGTGTAAACTATGAAAAAATAATCGTGATTATTGTCCATTTGTTTAAAAGTTTAGTATAAGTTTGTTATTGGTTCTTTTCTGTAGTACAATCAGACAAGAATAAGATTCATTTAGAATTTTTGCTGTTTTGACAGGGAAAGAACTGCCGGCTCCCTTGTCGATTACAAAAAATGTCACGACTGTCATCGAATTGAAGTGAGTGGTGGATTGTTGTAAAGGGCTAACAAAGTTACGTTGTTGCGATATAATAATCTGCTTATTATTTCTATGTATTTGCTCATGTATCAGTTGTCGATGATTAAAAAGAGTTTGAACTTTGAAGTTAGATTGACTGACACAGAATAGAGAGGAAGGGGATAGTATATACCAGTTCTTGTTAATGATACTTCTTCTTCGTTGTTAACTTTACTACTGTCTATAGTAGTGTACGTGTATTGGTTTTGTGCATTGATGTAGTTGTGACTTGTGAGAGGAGGAGGAGGATGGATATTATCTTGTTGGATATTGACCAACAATTTATATTTTTCTGCAGTTAGGATGCACTGCCGTGTTGTTTGTCAAAGAGCAGAGAATGAGACAGATGAATATCAAAAAGATTCACGAAACTATTAATTATGTGACGAGACGACTTCTTCTACTAGTGCTCACTTATGTACATGGCTTTTTTACAAACGAGTATGGTTAGTAAATAGTTATATCTGTATTTATTACAGTGGAATTGTGTATGCAAGTTTCGTGATGATAAAAATTATTAGCACTATATTGTGCTGTAGTTTGTAGTACGCGAAGAATTGCACACGTAGACACGTAGCAGTAACAAGTAAGTAAGTATGTAACATAATGTCAGTAGTAGGTAGACAGTTAAAAAATTTGATGGTTTGAAATCCCTGTAATTACTAGAATAGAATGAAGAGTAAGTAATTTGACATTAACGTAGCTAGCATAGATATGGGAAGAGAATTCTATTACTTATTGTTAGTTATAGTATTTAATTTGTCTAAGCATGCCACTAAATTTCATCTTTGATCTTTGACGTGGATGAGAAAAAGACAGATGCATGTTTTCGATCTCTTATTGTTTGAAAGATCACGACTCTAAAGTGAAATGACAATCTTGAAAAGTTAAATTAGGTATAGTAGCTATAGCTAGAGCTAGAGTAAGCTGCATTGTTGAACCGGACGTAGTTTTGGTGTTTAGAAGAACCACTATGCACTATACGTGAATCTTTGTGCAAAAAAACGTAGTAAAACGGTAGCTTTATAATTTTGCTAACTGACTTGACTTGGTTTGACTCGTACTCGTGGGTCTCTCCTTTTAATATAAATACGTGGACTTGTACTACGTGTCTTGTTTCTACACTTAAATGCATTCCTCTACTAAATTCTAGCAACAAACGGATAAATAGGTAGCTAATGCACACATTGAATGTGTAATGTACCTGCGCTTGGTTTTCATCTCGGCTAAATAGCCAGTATAAATGTTAAAGACCTTTCTCAAAGTGAAAAGCCACAAGGACAGAAACCTGTATCCAATTTAGTTTCTTTTATCCAAATATAATACAATGCTGCCTTGTTAGTGATAAAGAGATGAGGGAAATACATAGATTATCATTAACTATAATGCAGCTAGGTTTTGTGGATAAATACGCATTATTTTCCACTGTTACTGTCTCTTATTTACAACTTCTACCATCAACAATTGCATTTTTCTGGAGCTAAGTGTTTGATTTTCTTAAAAATTAGCCCTTGTTAAATATTTTAGAATTATATACAGGAGTCTATAATTGTGATTTGCCGTTAGGGCAAATGAGATGATTACTTAGAGTGGGATAAATCAGATTTTCTATGACCAATTGTCAAAGAATTAACCATTCTTAAGATCACATTTACCTTATCATTAGTTGTAAACAAGCAACATACGGGCAAAATCAAATCAAGACATTTCGTCCTGTTTACTATTTACTTCTGGTATTTGCATAAAAATTTATTCCACACGATAGCATTTTTTCTGGTTTTTTACTATAGTAGATAAGCTCTTGCAATGTGGGTTATATTATCTGCCTGTAAACACTACCTGTAAGTAGGAAATGTAACGACTCAAGTTCTCGAATCTTAATCCTTGTCCATTTTTCCGTAATATTTGTCAATCGATATTAATCTTAAAAGATAAAATCCAACAAAACTCAACAGGTTTTCATCGAGCAAGACATATTTTGGCCATGCCTAAACTTTAATTTTCATTTTGGTATGTAAGGAATCTAAAATCCCAAGTGTCTTATATAAACGTGGCTACGGAAGTGTGGACCTATGCTTTTTATAAGGATCAAATAAAATGTATCACGAAAGCAAATAGTAAATAGCTGTGGAATCTACCTACCTGAATGAAGCCATAGTTTTGCATTCAAAGGATGTTATCGCTACGAATTTCTTGAAGGCAAACTAATAGAAACTGTAACCACAAAGGATAAACAAATGAAAATGGTAGGATAGCCCTAGTAGTAAATAAATTGAGTATATAGAATTTGTTGTGGAGGAAATGGCTCACATTCAGATCACATCGTAATATTAAATCAGGTGATAGTTAAGGAAATTCTTCTGAAACTAGACTGGACTTGACTTGACTAGTCTGCTAATCTTAAGAATATTCATGTATGAGCAGATAAAAGGAATGGAAAAGAAAACAGAGGCAGATTGCAATACATCTTCTGTTCATCCATCAACTATCAATCTGCTCATCTATCTAGGTGGTGACGGTGCAATAAAACAACATAGAGAACAGACGTTCGGGAACATAGCATACACGCATAACATTCTATGCAACAAACCATATAAGAAAATATAGAATAGGTATAGGTGTATAGGTGCAGGATGAATTAAGTGGCATGTCACGGGAAGAGATAGATCAAAGTATCCATCCACTCTATTAACGAGTAACATATAAGTTACGATTAGTATAAGTTACGATTAGAAATATTATTGGCATTGCTAATGCTTGTCTATACATGTGGTCAGTGGATCTAAAGAAACAGAACATAAAGATATGACAAAATAATATTCTCTTATGACAATTGTGCAGTCACATTAATATATGCAGACAAAGAAGATAAGAATTCACATATATAACGTTGTAACTAATATTTATCCATAGTTTATGGCAAATTTATCGTGTACAGGTATTGTAGCGACTGTAGTAGAAGAAGATGAGTGTACATAGTAAATAGTAGTGCCTTCTGAAGATCCTTCGATGTCTATATACATAAAATCTCATCATAAAATACAGTACCTACCTAAGGGGTTGATCAAGGAGTGGATCTTTGCGTGTGGTGTGCTTATTGCATCTGAGGTAGGAATATACATATACTACGTAACATTACACCTATCTTTATGTACTAAGTAGGTAGGTAGAGCACAATGTACACACAAGACATAGTGCATGGTAGTAGTGGGGATACCCGAAGCAATCTCTAATGTCTACTAGTTTAGCATACTTGTCCTGTGTGTACACGTACATTCATTTAGTTATATACTACGTTGTCTTATTACGTATTTTTCTGTTTGAAGACGACCTGGCTGTGTAATTCTGCCTTTGCCATCCATACGTGTAATCTTTCCTTGTCTGTACACTATAATATTAGTTAGTTAGCTGATAATTTTACACTATGCATTTGTATTTGTGTTTATGTACAAACATACATACACAGATGAGTATATCCTGAGTTTGTATGTGTAAGTAGTGAGAAAGAGAGGGTGAGAACATAAGAGAGGATACATTCAGAGGATATCTAACATAAAATAAAGCTCTCTTCCTCACGTCTAAGTACATAAGTAATGAAACATCAGCTCAAGCGAGAACAGTAGAGAAGATCAGATCATCTCCGAGTTGATACTAGCATCATTATACATCGGACCTTTTTACGTAGGGACTTACTAACAGCCTACCTATAGCACACTACTACTGGTTGAAGGGGAGAGGTACTGTAGGTACCTAAGTACACTTACAGTGTTACACACACAGAACAGTGAAAAGAAATCCTATATAGGCAGTGGCAGTAGTAATATTACCGGTCTGTGTAGCTGGTGTGTCTACCTTTACCTTGGCTTACTACCCCGTTTCGAATCCTCCTAAGTATCTATCTACTTATATATTGTTTGCATTTGACTCGAATTGAACTGATTGCTAGTGTTGTGAGTGTCTATCTGGACCTGGACCAAGTCGGTCGGTGCATTTCATTCTCCTCGCATCTCTCAAAAGGAGCACTGCAGTACCTTTCATTAGAGTATTCCCTGCTTGATACTTTCTACTACGTGTGCCGTACTCGCATTTCATTCCCGGTCTCTCTCTCCTCACGTAATAGTTACTTGAATTCTGTTGGGAAAGTGAGACGAGTTGTTACATTACTAAAAAAGCAATCTAAAGTACTGTGAACTGTTGTTTAATTACGTACAAGTGATTTTTTTCGTTATATTAACCAAGTAACTACATATAACATGTAAAAAGAGCTAGTTTTTTCAAGTTTCATAGGTAATGAAGATACGCTTTGATGAGCAATATCTATAGAACCTATCGTTTTATTATTTACCTGTTGATACGTTGTCATCACTGAGAAGGATATTATCCGTTTTGTTCGATGATACTATAAAGAGGACATAAGAGCTGAAGGGAGTAGACAATATATACACAGTAGCCACTAATGTGATAAGTGTCGGTTTAAAATCACTACTTCCAATTGCCGTCTACTCGACAGAGTCAAGAGCACAGAGTAACCGTGAGTTATTGCTTGTGGTGTGGTGTGGAAAATTGGCGTGACGAAAGAAAACAGTAGGAAGGCACAGATACAGATAGTTGACGTGGTGAGAGCTGAAGCGGATTTTTAACCAACATTTATACCATCAAATCCCGAGAGGGTTGCATGCAACCTTTTCCTTCATCGTGTCGTACTTGCTTTCTGTTGTTGTGGGATGAACACTGTGGAAAATCACAATATTCTCTTTTTTCACTCCTTCTGAATGAGTGGGGGTAGCCTCAACTCAATTTTATACACTCCAATCGTGATACAATACAAAACAATCACTAAAACCAACAGGAACATATTGAACATGAATATCAAAACCAAAGTCCACGCATAAGTTATCTATTGTTGAAGTGAACTGATTTTTTGGTTTTCTCGTTTAGACTAATTTCACCACTTTTTAAAGCAAATTGGTCTAAGAGGAAAAGGCAACAGTCAATCTATTAATTCTACCACTTGCAATTATAATTTGGTAATTCAAAGATTAAAACAGCATCATCGCTCCATATTTATTCATACGAACAGTATTACTATTTATGTGTACTACGTCTTATCCTCATGCGTTGTATTGTTGGTAGAATTGAAATTGGTTGGTAGTGTATGAAGAGGATCATTGTGGGAACAGAAGAACTTTGAGAGTCTTGGTTCAAGGAAAAAGCTCTGTGTAAAGTTACATGATCTAGCTGTGAAGAAGGATTCCTTCATTGAACAACAACTACAATGCTCGTAAAAATGTATGTTTAATTTGTTATAATTTTATTGCTTGCAATAACTGTCATTTCGGCAATAGTCGCATAAATATCGAATAAGAACATCACATCACTACACATAAATGCAACCTGACAGCCTTACATGACATTTTAAACGTGATCAACCTATCTACATCAGTGATAACAGATAGTTTTGCATTAATTTTATTTAACTGCCTTTTTTACTTTCCTTTCCAGTGTTACCCTATTGTTTTAGTGGATTTTTTTTCTCTACTATATACTAATGCTGTTAGGTTTTCAGTATATAATTTCTATAATAATATTTGTCAGCATTTAAAGATTGGGTCATCATTTATTGTACAGGGGTATTGATGGAATTAGTATTTTATATTTTTA
This sequence comes from Tomocerus nigrus, assembly GCA_019776505.1. NCBI lineage: Eukaryota > Metazoa > Arthropoda > Collembola > Entomobryomorpha > Tomoceridae > Tomocerus > Tomocerus nigrus. The sequence continues at coordinate 3,612 of JABASI010004715.1, read as the reverse complement.
ATGATATTGTTGTTCTGTGGGAGGTATGACGCTGGGATATTTATGCTTTTATTTGGTAAGCATTAAAAATCATGTTTTGCCTTGAATCATAATCACAACGAGTTGGAATGCAAATAAAAGAAACTCTTAGTCAATAAAATGAAAAGAATAAGCCAATTTCTAGTCGAAATGAGCTAATTAAGATAGAAAGGCCATTGAGAGCAGTAAAGATTTCTGGTTAGATTCATGCACTTCAGAAACAGTTAGGCATATTATCTAGTAAATGTCTGAATTTGTTAAATCGAGAGAGATAAAAAATTTCTGGCTCATAATTAAAGGAGGTCTTCATTCAATGGGAGTATGGGAGTGATGAGATAATAAATACCTACGTCAAAAATGACCGTCTGTCTGGCATGGGTGACTTATTCGTTTTAGTTTTTTATGATATTTCTTATCATTCAGACTCTTTTGCATGTTTCATTTCAGGGGTATTAGTTGTTATGACCTGAAATAAAGTATGTTTACCTGAAAGATGCGGGCCATTGTTGCAACAGCTGAACAAAGAATAATAGAGCGTAAGGGAAAGATTGACAAAAAATATTTTATGCGACTGTTTCTGTATCTCATGTAGTTGTAGTATTATATAGCTGACAGTGAGTTAGACCGGCCTGGCCAGCTGGAAACTGTTTAAAACGCAGGTAATTATGTATGCATAATGCAGTACATGCATTTAGTATTGTTGTTTTACATACATTTCGCAAATGAGAGAGAAGTCTTTTGTTTAGAAGATCTACAAGGAACATAGTGCCAAACAATAATTTAATTCAGCCACTTAAACTGTTGTTGGAGCTATTGCCTTGCTTTGTTTCTAACTCGTCGGTCCGCTTTAAACGTAGATTAATTGTTCATTCCAATCTCCTGTTTCCCATTTATCCTCCTATTTCTCTGATTTTATCATTTTGGCAGATTCGAGTTTAGATTACGTTCATTTTTCTGCACTTGTTGAGGGAACTCGAAATGAAAATTAAAATGTACATTAAGTGCCTTGTAAATCATTAGCATAATGCAAGATTTTCAAGTAGTTAACTGCACCATCGGCAAACATTATGCAGCTACCAGATCCCTTTGCTGATTCGAAAATTTTATGATATATTACTCTTGACCACGGTATTCAAATATCATTGTCTAAAATTGAAATTAATGTGATTTTGAAAGATAGGCACGCAAAACTTAAGTCAGCAATATGTCTGTTAGTAATTACTTCATTTTTTATTTAGAGAAGTCTAGTAGTCTAGTAGACTGATACGTACATGTAAATATGCAGGAAAATCGTCAAATGTGCGAAGCGGTTAAAGGCAATAAGCTATTCAAACTGGGTCATGTGCAATTAAATTGTAGATTACTGGATTGAAATGAGTGTAGAAAACAGTAAATAAGGCAAGTAATCCACACCTTAATTTTTAACTGACAGAAATGAAGTAAATGATCTTCCGTAAGTTAAGTCAAGTGCATTTTAGCTATTAAGAACAATTGTGGAGTAGTATGTATTAGGATTGCCTGCCTTGTATAGTTGTGAGTTAGGTGCTAATGTAAATTAAAAGATGTTTTACGTAGGCAAGTGATAATATAGAGAATATTTATGAATGAGCCTTTTCGCTCAACAAGAGCATTTATTACAGTAATTCCTTGGAGTAGTTTAAGATGAGATGTTCATAGATATAATAGAATCCTCGGTCCTACATAATAAATACAGAAACACAAGCACCTCTTCACTCAACCAACCGAACTGCATATTTGTAAATTGTAATTACCTGTAGCTTAACAGAATGGGCTAGTAGTATAGATAGTTAACTCTTCTATTACCACTCGTAAGTATTTATTGGTTAGCTAAGTAATAATGTAGTCGAGCATGCTACAGTCTGGGCAATAAGAAGAGAGTAGTTATAATCTGTACGCTGTTACAAATCAGATTTGCACTTTGTACTAATCGTAAATATTTGTCTTATTCAATGAACATTTTCATTAAGAGGTGCAGTTGCAAGACTGTTTCACCCCTCTCTGTTTCTACCTTGTTAGTAAAGGACTATAGAGCATGTAACCTAAGGAAATTGTAAATTGGACCTATAAACGGAAAATAATGGGAATTATGATAGGATGAATGGCAGTGAGAAAGAAGTAGTAGATTGGTTGAATTGAGCAAAAAGCTCACCAGAAAATGTGCTATACTTCTAATGCTTTGAGCATATGAGGATGATGCTATGTTGGAGGTGAAGTAAAAGATGCTCCCCCGTAAGAAAATAGATAGATACCTATCTTAGGCACACACATTATTTTCTATTTTGTAGAAATATAGACAGAACATACAAGAGCCAACTCACTATATACTACTAACTAGTCAAGAATAAGTAAAGAAAAGTAACTATGATTATGATGATGCTATAGTTTAGTGGGCAAGTGGTGCTATAACAATAACAATAAAGAGGAGCAAGAGCACTCAAATGCAGTGGTCAAACCAGAGCGTAAATTCCAACGAGCATTTTGCGATAGATTTATTAAAATTTATATTCACCATAAGCCAAGCGCAACAAACTAAAGCAAACCGAATGCAATCCAATGTAAAATGTAGCATCAACAGCCTTTTTCTCCCTTCCCTTAGCTTAAGATGTCCTGAGCTAACCTTTATGACTCTCTCATCATATACAAACATTTTCTCTATCTATACAACTACACATCATCATCTAACTATTATGTTTATAATATTGTGCATCCTAAGAATACCTAGTCTTGTGCATCACTCTATACACATTCAATGTATTTATATATTATGCTATGCAAGGATGGATATAATAGTACTTAGCTAACTGCTACAAATTATATTACGGCCATCCAGGTTATTCCTAAGATACTTGCTTCCATTTTACATTTCACATGCGTGTATAAATGATGGATAATGTAAAAGCGATGTAATACAGAGCAAGGAACCGAGAAGCAAAGATATTCTTGCTAAAAGGGCGTAAAGTCTATAGACTTTTCTCTTTTCCTTAACTATCTATTACAATTAGTGCACATATCAATAAAAATCTACTACTAGGCTATTTTGTAGCTAGAGATGTGAGCATTTCATTAATACCTTTTTGCCCCGAGTGTTGCGTAAGAAAAGTGAGCTACATAAATATTTACTGTAGAAGTAAAGTTATTTCATCACCATAATAATATTCATTTCATATGTAGGGATTCTAGTTTGAATTCTCATTTTTTTGTATTAAGCTAGTAGCTTAGTCATAGTTTAGTTGAATGCTCACGTAAATAACCAGAACCACTCACACTTGTGAACTTAATAGTTAGTTACCTGTGCATTCATAACAAATTATTAGTTACTAGTTTTCAACTCGGGCCTTTACGACATAAATACATGCTTATCCTTTAACGTGTAGTGTAGCTATGTATCTTTTAAAAACTGGTACACGTCCATCTATTCTAGGTAGGTAAATGAAAAAAGAAGGAATCCTCTCTTCGGCACATTAATGTAAGCATAGAGTCCTGTAAAGTATAGTTGTCAAAACTCGGCAACTTTCAGTATGTGAGCAGTTTAAGTTATTTTAAATTGAAATTTCTCGTTTTAACTATGTGCTT
>JABASI010004714.1:0-13551 GCA_019776505.1 Tomocerus nigrus | reverse complement strand
ACCAGTCCTATATAAAAATTCGATCGGATCGGACCGGACCGGACCGGATGCATGACAAAAAATTAATCGAACCGGACCGGACCGGACCGTGGTCCGGTCCGATCCGATCCGATCCGGTAGATTATCGGACCAACACCACATATGTCGGTCCGCCGGACCAGAAAGTAGCAAGTCTGATCTAGTGACTAGCAGATTCTACAATAGCGGATACGCATTCCCGTCGTTTTACGTTCAGATAATTTAGTTTAGCTCCGGCTTATCTGGCCCTGTCTCAGTCTGTCGACGAAGGCTCTGTTCACTACTCAACTTTATTCCTCCTACTATTTCAATCCAATTTCATTCCAATATATCAACTTCTTAGTAATACATTAAAATGGAGATAGAGTGCCTATTCCTAACTATAATCTGATCACAAGATATCCTCACTATTACTATACATACCTTTCTCCCTCTATGTCTCTCAGTTTCTCGCTACTATTTACAGCAAGGATCTTGCCTAAAACACAAAACTTTCCAATAACCAACTTTCTTTTTATGACCCTTCAAACACTGTCTACAAATGATTTAAATACTAAAATATCCCTAAATCTTTTCGTTACATAACAGTGGTTGTTCTCTCGCATCGTCAAATTCTTTTGTAAATGAAAATTATGTTTACATTTTATCAGAGATGCAAAATTTAGGTGAGAAATGGATTTAAGCTGTTTAATTCTTGTAAAAGTTGGTGGATAAAGTTAATGATGGTGGAGAATGAGTAGGTTAAATAGTTTAAGTAGTGTTGATGGAATGAGATCTGGTGTGTGAGGCAAGTGTAAGGGAGTCGGGAAGAAAGTGAGGCGGGCGGGGAGTGGATGCCTTGAGTGAGTGAGTGGAATTAGCAAAGTAAGTCCATCGGCTAATACACTCGGCTGCTGGTGATGAGTGAGCTGGAGCTGGAGGAGAGTACATGGCCAATTATGATCAGGAGTAGTGAGTAGCAGTGCATAGGAGAGTGGGGTTTGTGTGGTGAGACGAGTTGCTGTCGCAGCCCAAAGTCTTAGTTACAGCTCAAGCTCAGCTCAGGAACACTCGATGAAAAATGAAGACAAAACCGCACAAGTTGTAGTGAAGCAAATCCGAGCAACATGTGTGCGATCACGTTTCAATACTCTCTCCTTAAGCCATCTCCTAGTTTGGCACGATCGATGCTTAGATCAATACGCATATCTGTACAGGTCTAATGTGAAACAATCCCGGAATGAAGCTCACGCTAATATCTATTATGTAGAGACTTATACATTTTTTACTCGCCCGTCTCCAGCCTATAGCCCAACTTGAACATGAAATACATAAATCCTCATCATACCTTTATATTTCATCTTCATCTCAAATCCCCGTCCTCATCTCAGCCACACTCCTCTTTATCTACACGAAAATATTTCAAAATACTTTTATTTTCCGCCTATAATCACAGCAGCATCCTTCTACTATTTATCTATCTCTATCTGCCCATACTCACACTAAAAGCCAACTCCAACTACCTAATAGCAGATAAATTATTTATTAAGTTACTTCCATCTTCTGTGCCCGCAATTAATTATCTCTGCTCATCTAATAAATACACGGTCTCCCTATTCAGAAACCTTTCATTCCCTATAAAATCCCATAGCTATATTTTTTGCAACATTTTTGCATGATTTTATATTGCATTCTTTTTTTATTAGTACTTAAAGAAAGCAAAAGCCTGACGGCAGAAAGCAGAAAATAATGTGCATAAAATTTTGCGCCTCTTTCCGTCCAGTATTAGAGTTTTTGAATTTTTTGAGCTTTTGTTTAAGTATTAAAGAGAGTGGCTTGTGTCAAGTTAAAGTTTCTATGATGCATTGACTGATAATATCAAAAGGGATGGCTATTGCATGGATGTAGTAGTAAGTCAGTAAGTAAGTAAATAGGGATTTAAGGGTGGGTAGTTGATCTTGTGTGTGTGCGTACATTTTAGAAGGCTGCTGCCTCGTGGTGGTCGTTGAGCTGCGTTATCTATCAAAAGAGGAATTGGAGTCAACTGGACTAAGAGAGAGGCTCGGCATGAAAATAATATGTGCTCATTCTGTCCCGTCTGTTCTAGCATCATTTTTATCTTGTGTTTGTCTATTTACTCAAGTCAAGATGAACAAGTCCCTGTCTATGTGTATAGATTCAAGTTGTTCTTTTCAATTCTGTCAATAGAGCAAGGCAGAGAGGAAGAAAAAGCTAGCTAGCTAGTAGTGGTACGTCTCTATTTATTATCTCCACTCACTCACATCACATAGAGCTACATTGAGATTTCAGTGTGAGCTGCATAAAGGGACGTAGTGTATTTTCTAAGATATTATAATGATAAGATAGATGATGTCCGCCTGTGTGTGTGTATATGTGAGTCAAAGGGAAAGTGGAGTGAAGGGAGGCAGAGAGAGAGAGAAAGTAAGTAAGGGAGTCTGGCCATCAGCTGATTGGATACACACTCTGTTTTATTCTTCCTTGTCTATCTCTTGTCATGGATGTTGAAGGGAGGATGTTTCTCTTGTTGAGACGACTTGACTTGACTCATCTCATTTTATCTGTCTACCTATAATACCTACTGGCCTAGCCTAGCTAGCTACTAACTCCCTCGCTATCATCCTTCTCGCTTGCGACTAAAGTAGGTACATAAGTGTAGCCATCTCATTTCCTAATGCTAACATATCTTGTCATACTAACAAGCTAATGTCAAGATGAGGCACGAGCAATAGCTCGGTCAGGCCACTAGGGTAAAGCCAACTAATGTTTCTAATATCCTTATATATTAGCCAAGTCAACTCTAGCCATAGCCACTCTCTCTCTCTCTCGCTCTCGATTTCTGTCCCTGAGCCCACTTCCCACTACTACCCGCTACTTTTACTTACACATAATATTATGTATGTACACACCAGTCTAAGATAACCAGAGAGAGAGAGAGAGAGAGAGAAAGAAATGAAGCTACACGGTATCTGTATCAGTTGACTCTTATTACTGTCTGCTCTGTGTACACTCTACTTTCCATCTTGTCCTATTACACTCTCTATTTGTCTGTGGTAATGCACCCTACTTTTACAAACAGCACATCCCACTCACTACTACCCAATACCTACAAATTACATACTAGCTAAGGATATGCACTGCATGACTAGTACATGCACTACATGAGGTATCCTTGGAAGCATTATAAGCATAGCTCTTGAAATCTACGCCTACGATTGTCAGGAATCTCTTATAAGGAGGTACCTACTAGTAAGCACACTCTTATAAAGTTATAATAAGAATATTATGAGGTAGGTAGTAGGTAGAGGATGAGTGTGTGATGTACATCTCGCGCCAAATCTTGGCTAAGCTCTGCTCTAAACTAACTCAGCTCGTATTACATAAACTATACGTAGCTATATGCATATAATATATAAAGATAGATAGATATATCTAAATAAGAGCTGCAGGGACTACTCTCATGTCTTGTTTTCTCCAGAGCAAAACTGTAGCTTTTCTTGAGCCTTAATATCTCCGATGATATCTCAACGCATCTTATCAGCCTAAAATCCTCTCTCTCTCTCTCTCTCTCCTACGACTACACAGTACACACACACACAACCATGAATTTATCCTATTTCTAAACTACGAGCTAGATGAGTACACATTTTTCTGCAAGAACCAGCCCTACGAAATGCTACATTCTCTCTCTGATGCTTTGCGTATGCTTCACTACTATCACTACTGTTTTTTTCACAGTGCAGTAGATTTACTAGAGCGAGGCTTTTTGACTCCTACAGACATTCTACTACTACTACTACATGCAACTTCATATTATAAGGGGAATGCTGATTCTATGCTGAAGCTAAGCCGAGGGTGATTTGCAATTACAGGTTGATGTCTTTGAAAGATGAGATGAGCATAGTGAAGCGGAAAGATGAGAAAAACGAATCGAATGAGACGCAGAAGGGGAGCAAAAGAAAAACGAATTGTGACGTCACGGACGAAAGGCTATCTTTCACTTTCTTTGCGAATAACCATTTTCTACTTAACTGAAACTTAACCCTCCTTTTCACATGCCCTAACTACCGATCCACCCACCATGCCTCTAACCACTTCCGCTCTTCTCTCCCTATAACCAAATTCATGTACTTGTAACTCAACCACTTCTGCTTCGAACCTTATAAATCTAACTAAACCACTTAGCATTAATACCTAGTAGAACATTTATTTATCTGGTAAAAAGTTCCCCAATAGCAAGTTTTCTACAAAGAAATCACTTGCAAAAAATCAAGTTCATTCATTTTTATAGTGTTAGATAACTGACAATTAGGTAAAAATTATTTACATTTAGTTTTAGAAAGAATTTGTTAGTAATTAGCGAAATAGGACACAGTTATATTAAAACTCAAAAGTTACTGTCTACAGATGCTACACAAAATCAGATACATAAGTACAAATAAAATATAAAATAATATATTTTACTATCAATAGCATCGTGTCTGTGGTTCACTAGGTATTTCTATTTAGCTACCTGCCTATGTATTGTATTGTCCTTACATATTGGGCGTTAATTGAATTACGTAGTGGCACCCACGATGAGTGTATGGAGTGGTGTGTGATATAGGTGAGTAGGTATATTACTCGTCTGGATGATGGCTAGCTTGAGTCGGACATTAGTTAGCGTGAGCCAATAATAGGGCTAAGGATAAGAGCTTCTAACAAGATTTCTCACAATTGGCGGACAGTTAGGAAAAAATGGGAGTAAAGTCGTCTGTCTGGAGTTAAGATAGAGTCTCATGGAAGTCGGGTTGTCTTATCGCTCTAGTTAGTTGTCGTGTAGCGTGGATGACGAAGGAAGGAGAGGCAGGTTAGTGGCTCCTGTAGATTTGGCGATTGGAAAGAGAGACAAGACAAGAGAAATAAGTAAAAGCTATACAGTGAAACTTTGTTCCTTTCGGTTGTGTTGTGTGGAGGAATGGGAAAATGTCGGATGGAGAGAGAGAGAGAGAGAGAGAGAAAGGCAGTGAAGTCATTGGATGAGATGAGGAGGAAGAAAAGGATGGCAGAGCAACAGCGGAAGAATGATTAAGTGAAGAGGGATTTGTTGGAATTGGACAGAGAGTCGCCTTTCCTGACTTTTCTTTTCCCTTCTTATGTACGTCTCGTCTGTCTGCCTCCTCCTGCTCTACTCATCCACACAGATACAGCCAGCATTGTTCCAAAAACTACAGTTATCACCATAGCATATCCCCGAGATGAGAATGAGACTAAGCCCAAAGAACTTAGTCTCTCTGTCGATCTGATATGATCTGTCGCACATCCCTAAGGACATCCATTCCATATATATTTATGCTGCATTATTATAGTCAAAGATGAGACATAACATCCATTTGCTGTTGTGCAGACACGCTGTTATTTGGTTCATATTAGCCTAATAATAAATACTTGCACATATATTCACACCCACTTGATACAAGATGATGTAAGGATGTGCATAGTAACTCACTGGGAGGTCCCTAAATTCCTTCGTTATATTTAATACTCGATCTTCACTACTATTTGTATCCTTGTCACTGTATACAAATGGCATTGTGGAATTTCGGATTCACACTCAATCAGTCAAGACACTTTCACAGATGACTAGAATCTGGATCTTCTGTTCTTCTTAGAGGGTGAAATTGATTGCCCGATAAAGAACCGGCACAAATACTTGAGATAACTACAAATTACTAGGATAGCTACTACTGGCACAGTTCCACTGGGAAATAAATTACCAATCTATAATCGAAATTTTTAATTCCAACCTTATTATTTTTAATCAAGTGATGCCCTGCAAACATAATTTTCCACGGGTGCTTTATAGATAGAGTTGAGGCGCAGCAGTCGAGTTTTCTTAAGGGATTCCTCTCTTGTTTCCTCTGTACAATGAAACATACTGCGAATGTAAATAACAAGTTTATAATTTCTCTTATAAATTCATATCTGCCAGTCCACGATAAAATAATGCGATCCCTAAAATTTCCATACGCTTTCCATAACAATACAACATTGTACGAATTGTACATAATGATTTGCTCGTTGTAGTAAGATGGACTACTAAATAATATCATCATCATGTTGATTGTGTGAAGAGGCTGACTGAGATTTTAACCAGCAGGACACAAGAGTCAAAAACTTACTAGATACATAAGTAATATTATACTCAGAGATGGATGGATGTGTATTATTTACTTTTGGATCTATCAATATCTATCTGGTGTATGATTCTTTTGCTGTGAGATTTCTTTTGTAGCAATGTTATTCAATGGTCCCTTCATATAATAAATAATATGTAGTGTATAATCCTTGTTTTATAATGGAAGCGATGTGATGGTAGATCGGATAGGATGACTAGAAGCCTGTTGAGATAAATAAGTTTTTCCACACGAAAGAGCATTAAGGGATGCGAGCGGAAGGGAAGAAGGAACGGCAACTTCTATAAAAGCCAAAGGTGAATACCTACCCAGATATATTTATCTATGGAGATAGACTAGGTATACAGATATATATTATATAGGGACCATTCTCTTTACTCATATTATTTGTCAATATAAAACTAACAGGCAGTTCAGTGCGCATTTATTCTTCTACACCTACAAAACGGGATCTTATTCCTACATAAAATATAACTATATATCTACTAAGACTATGTGACCATAATAAATACACTACTACCGACTGTTTGCAAGATGTGTCCTATCCTTTTTGCTATAGTAGCTATCTATCACGTAGATAATGTAATATTATTATATCTATAAGTAGTATATAGTAGTGTTTAATGTATTTCCTTGATGTATATAGGTATTTAGTATGAGGTAGATGTGTTGTGAAGGCAGTAGACACCTATGGCTATAGATCAACTGATATATTATTATTAGTTATATACCTAGCCGTTTGCAATATCTTCAGCATTATTTATAAGTAATATAATAAGAGAAAGAAAGGAGAAAATATCTCCTGATCTGTGTCTCTGTCTCAACAAATATAAAAGAGCCGTGATCTTTCCTTGCTTTTTCCCTTTCTTGTGGCGTCGAGATTTTTTGTGGCCTTGTCTTCCTTTCCTCGTCGATTCATTCCTCGGATCTGTTTCAGCTCCAGCCACCTAGTAGTCCTAGTCCTGGCTTCGTTTCATTGCAATATGATCTGGAGCAAGAAACCAATTCCAATTGTAATGCAACGCTAACGGTGTCGGTGCCTACTCAACTCACCACACGAATGCATGCACCATCCACCACCACCAACCATCACAACTCTTTACCTTTCTACCAGGCTTGGATTAGGTTCCAGGGAGTTTTAGCAGTTGCTTTGTTGTGTATGATATAGTGATGTGCCCACCTTGTTATTAATCCCAGGAGCAGTAGAACTGTTGGCTATTTACATGGAATAATCATAGTAGCTACTAACTATTCAGAAATCCTCTTTTAGACATTGTCAGTCTGAGTGTTAAGTCATGACAACGTAGATGTGCAATTCCAAGTGCACAAAGTGTAGGTGTGATGTTTAGAGATGAATCTGCGTCATTGCTGCATTTTCCGGAGTGAAGGCTAAGCTAAGTAGTATGAAAGTATGAATACTATATTATATGCATGTGTGCAGTAGTACACAATAATATTATAATATATTTCTACGAGGCTATGCATGTATGTATCAGTTATACTATTATGCTTTTAGATGTAGGCATTAGAGATTGTAGAGTTGGAGTGGATCTCTGGCGTGTGTACACATGTAGTAGGCCTGGAAATGGGTGCGGGAGGAAACTCCTCGTGCATTTGGTTTATAGGGCCAGAAAGATAGAGAGAAAGAAAGTTAGAGGGAAATGAATAAATTCGGGCGTGAAAACGGTGTCATATGGTTCCATTGTTATCCTCCAATAATTCTCCTTGTGCTTAGGCAAGATTAAACATGGAATGACGCATCCCACAGGCTGTAAGAAGATTAAAATAAGTGGAATCCCCTCCTGCTCTTCTCTCTCCCGTCACCGTCACCATCACCAACCGTCCTCGACTCAGCTGAACTCAACTGACTGAGCTGAACTCAACTCCACTTTCCTTCTCTTTTCTCATTTACCATCCGAGCAAAGAAAGGAATCCGATGCAAGCAATGAAATCTATTCCTGAGTGTGCACGGGGCAGGCGGGAGCTCAGGCGGGCATCCTCCTCGCCTTTCCACACTCTCGAACTACAAAACACCGCTCCATCCTCCGATTTTATTCTTTCATTTGCCTATTATCTTTACATATTCCTCAGCTGAGGACCTATCACTCCATAAACTACTATTCTAATCCTCCTCTATATATCTATCTCCACCAGATTTACATATTTAAGAATATCCTTCACAGACTCAAAGAATTGTCTCTTCGGGTTCCGTGCATCACAGTTACTTTATATTCTCTTCCTACTCCTCCCAAATCTCATATGTACTCTATGTGCAGTCATCAGAAAAAGAATTGAATTCTCAGAAAGCAACAACCAAGCAATCATCTTTCTCCAAAAAGAATTGAAGGATGGGGAATGTAACAGAAAAACAATTCTTATACACCACCACTGCACCAGTGCGTCCCTGAAACCAAAAAATACAGTCACCAAAGAACATTGAGTTCTTAAATAAAACTATGCTTTTATTTATTTCTAGATATTTATTACTTTTACTAAATTACGAATAAATACTTTTACTTGCATTATTTTTAATTCAGCTCAAAAACAAAAATTGGGCAATAACTATTTTTTATTATGTGAGTTTCATTGAATAGAACAACTTTCTGTGGACCTCGATGTAATCAATATTATGAAGTAAATTGAGTGTCACGCTTTTCGATAACCACATATACTTTATTCAGGACACTTGATCTCTTTTATGGTTACATAAAATGCCCAATCGTGGATTTAAAAAATAACTTTCAGTTGTGGGGTGGAAAATTTAGACAGATTCCATTGTTGCTTTATTACAAATTAGGTAATCTACTGCAGCATACAATCATACAACTCTTTCCTTCCTGATTCTATTGCCTACGAATGCCGGGTACGGGTGGTATACGTTCAACTGGTGAAATAATAAGTAAAATACTAAAAAACACTAACAAGGAGTCTCTCCTTGGATGAAAACAAAATTCTGAAGCTGCAATTGTGTAGAGCTTTTCAAGCTGTACAAGATAGTAGTAAGTGGTACACTGGATGGTGCATAGTTATTTCAAAACATCCATTTAATTGAAGCGCAGTACCTAAGCAGATATCACAAATCCCTACTCACTTTTACAAAGGTACAAGTGCATTGCATTTTGCATTACTTCTTTGCTTGCGGTTTGCGTTGTACTTTGTACACGAAAATACATGCAAGGTACTACGCTGCTCCACCACACACATTGCATAGTGCATACCTGCTCGGCTCGGGTTTGCTGGTTTGTGTTGCAGTTGTAGTTGTATGTATAACTGGAACAGTAAGGATTTCTCATTGCAATGATGCTCTGCGGATTCATGATCATAATCTTTAGTCTGACGAAATTTCTGAAAAGCCACAATTTAACACTACATTGTACATCTTCAAAAGCTCTACAAAATGGCTACTTCAAAAAGATTATTTTTTTGCGAGCGCTGTAGTTCGTACATCATGAACTGAGTAAGGTGCATCGGTGATGTCGGTCAGTCGCACATAGGAACTTGTTGTGCTGTTATTAGGTAGGCAGAGGTAGTTATGTTGTATTTTGTATACTTGCTGCTGCGCCTGTTAGGTACTGATGATGTGGATGTTACTTGGTGTGGTTTACCAATTATCACTCGCAATTCATATAGGTAATTGTGTTCTTTTCCAAAAAAGAAACATTACATATTATGTAAGGTTAAAAGATTACCCACTAGATTAAAATTTAGCTTTATGGAGTGAAACCTGAGCAATGCGAATCAGTAGCAAACCGCGAGATTTCTTTTAGCAGCAGAACACTCTGATCTTCATACCCAATTCTTTGTACGGTCGGTCTCAGTGGGTGCCAATGACAGCTACTCCAAATGTGACCTTACACTCGGTGTAGGGTCACAAAAAAATAATTGGGCGAACAAATAATTTTTCTGAAGCGGGCATTGTATAGAGCTTTTTAAGCTGCACACGATAGTAGTAAATGATACACTGGATGGTGCCTAGTTACTTCAAAAAATTCATCAAATTGAAGCACAGTACCTAAGCCGATATTAAAAATCCCTACTCACGCTTACAAAGGTACAACAAGTACATTGAATTTTGCATTACCTTCTTGGTTGCGTTTTGCGTTGTATAGGAAAATACATGCACGGTACTACGCTGCTCCACCACACACATTGCATAGTGCATACCTGCTCGGCTCTTTGAGACAGATTTACTGTTCATTATAGTATTTAGTAGAGCCTGGATGTCAATGTTAAAAGCCGGGGTAGCACGGGGTGCGACATGTTGGGGTGGAAAAAATCGGGGCAAAAATTAGGTTTCGAATGGAGTTGGTTTCATCTGCAGAAACCCGCAGATGTAAGAGATATTAAGGAATAAGGGAACCGAAAATAGGGGTGACCCACACCAACCATTTGATGCGCATTAGTATATGTACAGCTTATACTAAACTATGTACATTTGTATACCACTTGCGAATTCAAGCCACGTTAATGTGGTGAAATGGCTTGAATGCAAAACTATGGCCCATCGGTAACTACCCCTCTAAGTCTCGTCAGGGATGATGTGATGTAATATTCCACATGTAGCCTAAAGAGCGCAGAGGGGCAGGTAAAAATGGGCTACACCTTTAATGAAAATGCCAGATAAAAGTGCAATAGGCGATTCAGATCCTTACAAACTGGAAACACTCACCTGGAATCCTACATTAACCAAGCCGAGGATAGGTCCATCGGTACCGGAAGCTTTAGACTCGCCGGGGATGATGCGATGTAACATTCCGCATGTACCCCACAGAGGTTAAAGTGGAAGGTGAATCGGGCTATCTACCAAATGATAAATGTCACATATAGAGAAAGCCGGAGATTTAGACCCTTACGACACGGAACCTCAGTCCATGCACCGACCTGACTCAGAGACGTCGCCGGCTCTGGGTGATAAGTGCATGGCAGGAACGACAGGCGACCCTATGGACACGGACATAAATGATGAAACTAACCAACCGGGACCATCATTATTGGTAGCAAATAAAGTTGGAATAAAAAGAAAAGCTTTATGTGAGATTTTGAAACCAATAAAGAATGAGCAAAAAACTGAGGAAGAAAAAATAACGGAATGTATGCAAATAATTATCTCGAATATGTCAATTGAAGCTAGTGACGATATAAAAAGATCCCTTAGAAGCGATTTAAATAGCCTTAAAAAAGAGTTTTGGAGACGATATCAAGCATCTCACCGTAAATACGAGGCATTTTTGAAAAAATATTCGTCTTGGGTTGAAGTAGAATTTATTCCTAGTATCGTCACTTCAACAACCAAAGAATTAAAAACCCCACCAATTAAACATAAAAGAAAAGGGAAAGAATGGTCACAACTTGGAAAAACTGCACAGCATAAAAAGGTGGCAAAATTAAGTGAAATGCAAAAGATGGAACCCAAAACAAAATTTTTAGCTGCCACAACAAAAACTCTTAAAGGTTCTCCATCAACAAAGGTAGCTGCCAAAGTTTTGAAAAAGGCGATTAAAAGTCCACTTAGAATAGCCAACTTGGTAAAGAGAAAACCTTGTTCTCACAGAAAAAGTACCCCACAGGAAGCATTGGGACTTCTTTTGGATACTGGAATCAGTGTATCTCAATACACAAAAATTAAACAATTTGCAACATTTCTTGGCTTTAATATGCTTCCGGATATTAGTAAAGTAAGACTTGAAAAACAAAAGTGCAGACCTCCTAAGGAGTCTATTTCAGTCTCAGAGACAAGGGCATGTGTTCCTATGCAAGATTTGTTAAACCATACAGCTGAGAGATTGTGCACTTCTTACCAAGACCCAATAATACAAAATATGCGACAGCGAAAGGTATCAGAATGCACATTAAAACTTATTTGCTCCACAGGATTTGATGGATCTTCGAGTCAATCCACATACAAGCAAATATTCACATCAAATAATCCATCTGTGCAAGATTCCAGTTTATTTGCTACCACTTTAACCCCATTACGAATTGTGGATGACTCTAATGTAAATGTTGTATTTTGGAACAACAGAGCTCCCCAATCGTTTAGGTCAAGTCGTCCTTTAAAAATTGAATTTGTGAAGGAAACAGACGATATTATAAAAAATGAATACAATGGAATTATGTTGCAAATACGGGAGCTGAGGGATTTTCAAATTACTCTAGAAGATTTAAAAATTACAATTAAATTTAGCGTGCATTTGACAGTAATAGACGGAAAAGTTTTAAGTGTCATTTGTGGTGCATCATCGACTCAAGCCTGCCCGATATGCAAGGCTGGATCCAAAGAATTCAATAATTTAGAAAACATCGACACACCTATTTTTGCACCATCCACCGATTCAATATTTTATGGAATTAGCCCTTTGCATGCGTGGATTCGTTGTATGGAATTTTGTCTCCATTTGGCATACAGATTGGAGGTGAAAACATGGAGAGCCTCTCCAAGCAGTATTGAAAAAAGGAAAAAGCGAATTCAGGAAAATCTTATGGCAATAATGGGATTACGGGCTGATATGCCGGGAGGAAAAGGAGGCAATTCTAACGATGGAAACACAGCTCGAAGAGCATTTAAACAATATGACCTTTTTGCAGATATTTTGGAGCTTGATGAACGATTGGTTAAAGATTTGAGAACCATTTTAATAACGATCAATTGTCAGTTACCCATTAATCCCATAAAATTTGGCTCGTTTTGTAAAGATTTAGCTTATTTCTATGTAAGCAAATATAAGTGGTATAGACTGCCTGCCACAGTGCATAAAATTTTAATGCACGGAAAAGATATTGTACAAAACAGTATGCTGCCAGTGGGAATGTTGGGTGAAGAAGGTGGTGAGTCCAGGAATAAAATTTATAGAAGAGATAGAGAATTTCACGCCAGAAAAACAAGTCGGATCGATAATTTAACGGATGTATTTTGTCGAGCATTAGACACCTCAGATCCAATGATGTCTGACAATGCTCTGAAATCCCGAATGGATGCAAGAAAAAGGATTTCATTGCCTGTCGAGGTTTGTGAACTATTGATGGAGCCCATAGTTAGTACAGGTGGCCCAAAAACACTTTTTGAACACGCGGTACCAGAAAGCGGTAATGAAACTGTAGATTTTAACGAGATTGATCAAGACGTTTTTGATATGATAGAAGAAATTTCTCTGCCATTTGACGATATTAATGAATTTGATGATGTAGAATGAAAGAACTGTTTTATTTTTATTTAAATTGCTTTATTTTCATCCAAGTTGTTTATCCAAATTTCATTCAAATTGTTTTATTTTTAAATTGTTTTATTTTTAAATTGTTTTATTTTTATCCAAAATGTTTTATTTTTATCCAAAATGTTTTATTTTTAAATTGTTTTATTTTT
>JABASI010004713.1:0-13551 GCA_019776505.1 Tomocerus nigrus | reverse complement strand
ACTGATTTTGTCTAAATTGATTGAGATTTAGGTGAGTTATCCATGATCAGCCGGAGTAGGAAAACACATGTAATGTGGATCGGTATAGGCTAACCTTAAGTTTCACTGCTTCATGTAAATACTATGCGATCTGATTTTAAATCTTTTTTACTTACAACCCGTACACATAAACTATATGCCAAATATTCATGACAAGTGAGAAGATAATTATGTAAAGTACCTAATTAAGATTGCATTGTAGTATTGGGTCAGGGGAATGTTTCAGTTATTTCTCACCGGGTTCCTACTTTATTAGAAGGGAACGTGTTTAACCTCTGATGATAAGTAAAGTTGGATGTAGGTAGGTACCAAAAGTTAATATCTCACAAATTGCTCGTTACAAGATTTGGAAGCTTTCATACGGTAGGTATAACTATGAAGTTTATAGATAGTGAAAACGTTATTATATTTATGCTTAAATCAAGGCGATTAGAGACATTGTGCTACCGTGTGCCCTTTGTAATCCTATAGAGTAATCTCCATGTCGTTACTCTATTAGTTCATTATCAATGCCTTGCTCGTAGGGATGTAATGTAAGATGTAATGAAACGAAGTATACTTAGTCAAATAGCCAATATAACATAATATAGTTTATCGTAAAATACATCAACCTTGAAATACGTAATAACATTAAAAGCAGTTGAATAACAGTTAAAAGTACCTCCAATTCTCTACTTGTTTCGAATTAGTTTTCTGTGTCCACCATTTAAAAATATGAATATAAAAACGTTGATTACATATACACCGCTGATTTTATATAGAATCTTTGGATGTACGATATAATTATTACCATTACTCATTTTAACAGTAAAAACCTGCAAAATATTCAATATTTATCTTCTAATCTGATGATGTAGCAAATGTCTCACACGCCGGTACACGGTACACTTCTACTTTGTATTTGTACAGTGGAAACCCACGCTAAGTTACTTGAGATGTAGCCGATTGCTAATGATTATCATTAAATGTTACATAGTGGTAAACTTGTTTTATAATTGCCTTGCCAGAAAACAAATGCAAAGAATATGGAAAACTATAAATATTGTCAAACTTATTGGTTGTGAGAATAATAAATAGCACTGCTATCAAAAAAGCAATGAATATAAATTATGAAAATTCGGATGTGTCAAATTCCTTGCTTTTTTCTTGACTACTAGAGATTTGCATATTTAATTTATCCCTGGAAGTGATTTGGATTTTTAAAACGACATAAATATTTAATGTCTCCATTATTGCAATAATCATGCGCTTTTAACATTTGCAATTGGTACACAGCGATTTAAAACAATCGTGCACACACATGCAGTACACAGTCAGTTACTTAACAAGGTTAATTAATACAATTTATTAATAAAACAGCCTGTAATTCAATTTGTTTAAGCCTACCTACCTACCAAGGTACATGTGTCGTAAAAAGCACTCAGTTCCACTTCCTATTCTCGGCAATAGTTTTATGTGAAAAACAATAAAACTGCGCAAGGAATCCAACTTTATTTGCCTAATTTTATTCGGTACAAATTAAGTTTTATAATATTGTATTTTACTGTATTTAGTTACATATTTATATGAATTTAAACCATTAATTACAAATTTTTATTAGTTTTGTGCGCTTTGCACCTGCAAGTTATTATATTCAAATTATAAAAATTGTAGTTGTAATACATAGCATACATCATTAATAGTATTTATACTTAGAAACAAAAGTTTGCTGTTGTGTGGTCGTGTGGTACGCCTTAATTTTTAACAGAATATTATTATTATTCAGGTAATTGCTTGTAGCACCCTAGCACCTACTGCAAGAAAGTTAATAACTTGTGTTGGTATTTATGCATGCCTCGTATACTATTCTTTGGTTTGTCTCACATCTGAAGTCATTCAGTCGTTCACCATGCATTGTTTTATAGTTTTGGGAAATGTGTTTCCATAAATTTTACATTCTACACTTCATAACTTCAAACATTAAACGTCAGGTTCAAAGATTAGTAGAACGGTTCGGCCGACAAAATCAAGGGATTTTCTATTAAATACGCAGGCAGGACGGTAGGACACAATCAATTACTAACACCAACCTTAAATCGCATAATATACGCAGGTCTTAAGTAATTCTTTATCTTAATGGGAATTAAGATAACACATTATTATGTGAATATATAAACATCCCTCCCTAATTAACTAAATAGTATACATGTATAAACAATGAAATATTAGTAGTTCTTATATATAATACAGGTTTTATCAATCTTATTCGGTTTATATGTGTAGCGTTGTTGTAGCATAGTTTATGATAATTAAATACGCTGCCATTATGTCATTTATAATTGTCTGAATTCGGCCCAGTAAAAACGGAGATAGCGTACGTAGATTGTTTCAAGGGGTTGTAGTTAATGATAATAGGATAAAACTTGGATGTAATTTGTGCTTAAGAAAATAGTTTTGATAAAAGGTTAGATTTTACCACTAATTTGTGAGTGTCATAATTATAACGTTGCACGATGTGCATTGGGAATTATCTCAAATATAATTATAATATCATAACAAATTCACACACACCTGTAATTATTACAATTCCTTTGTGGAAAATATGTACATAATTTGATAGACAATTCAAGTCTGACTAACTTTTTTTTTAGATTACCTAGTTTATCATGCGATCCTTAGTATAAGTAAAGCAAACCAGAGCATTTTTAATCGTGAAATGGAATCTGGTCAACCAGAATATTTGTTTGTCTTTATCTTAAGCATGAAATTAAAATTCTGTTCAGATCGTGCAAGTTCAGTGCAGCGAGCGAGGACTCTCTGACTGAGTATAAAAGAAGTACAGATGGATAAATGCTTTAATAGATACCTTTAGTGGCTGGCTATACTAATAACGCCTAAATGAATTGAGCAAACAGTGAATTCGTACTGACGATTAGCCAAGCCAAAGAATGAGCATTCTTGAATAGGAGCATTTATTTAATAGACATGTCATAGTCATGGGATATGAGTGCTTCCGTTTTTATCACTTACTCCTGTTATGTTAGTTCTAGAAACAAAAGTTATCAGATAAGGAATCAAGGAGGGCCTTATCATTATATAACCACTGTTTATGGTTAACCTAACTAACTGATTGAGCGAACATGCAGGAAGCTAAATTGAATAATCTGCTCTTATTGTATCCTTCTTTGATTAATTGTGTCGGACTTCGAGTATCAAATTATCTATTATCAGACAGAAATGGATAAATATTGTAGCTAATTTGGTTCAAAATAATTTTTAGTAACATGCAACAAAATCTAAACGCAAGATCTTTTGTTGATATAAAATAAACATACCTATTTAACACTCCATCTGAAAAATGCAATCCACAATTCTTTGTGTTCAATTAACAAAAACATTTCTTACACATTACTGGCTTAATCCTCGTTGGTTCAAAAAACCTTCTTCATAAGCAACTTCAAGTTACAAAATATAACAACACAATTGAATGGCACAGTTATTTTTGAAAATTATTTTTTATTAAGGTATGTAGTACCAATGTAAATCTCTCTTAATCGTGTAGTAAGTAAACAAAAACGTTTTTACGAAAAAAGTATTTCTAGCATTTAAAATGGGCAAATGGTCATTAAATAGGTTTACTAAATTACTGACGGACAGTTCAGTTTGGTAACCAACAAGTCAATACCTTACATCAAAACTGTAATTATGTAATTGAAAATAATAGTTTTGTAATGGTGCATTATGTTCTAGAAAATGTGGATACCCATGAATACATTCTGATACTTTACAAAAGATAATTTGGGAGTTGTTTAAGGTCCGCTTCGGATGCAAATGTAATACAAATACCTACATTAGCAATGTGATGATGTGCCTAATAAGTATTCATATTCAATTACTGTTCGCTGCATCAAAATCTCGGATTTGCTTCATTGCTTTCCCATAATGTTTTATGTTCATGTTTGTATGTTTATGATTTCGCATTGATATATATATCGATTGGAGTAGGTACCAAAAATAATATAAACACAAACCTTGAAAAAGCCAAAGAAGTTAAAATAATTTTATCTATTTTTCGTATTGGGCAGCTCTCCAATTCTTTTTCATGTGTGGTTATGCTTATGCCATGTATGTAGGATGAGGTAGCATGTCCGTCTCAGTTTTAAAATAGTAGTGGGCAATAAATTATAGATGTAACTGTAACTGATGTTGGCAAAAACCTGTGGTTTTCAGTATTAAATCAAATTGCTTTTCATTTCGAAGGAAATTAGGAAGAAAAATGCAGAGTGTGTATCTGACCGTTGCAAAGTACCAGTTGGCACAGTACCTATAGAATTTCTGTATTTTTGTAATCTGCTTTAGACTTAGGATTTGTTCCTGAAGATAATATTTAAGAGATGTAATAGAAATAAAAGCAGGTTTGCCAGGAATGCACATGAATGTGCTATACTCCATAAAACGCTGACTACCTGTTGTGGCTCTAAGCTCTGTCTGTGTTGTGCCTACGTCATTATTTAATAGCCACGATTATTAATACGAGCTTCTTGCTGAAATTGAAGGAAGACTCTTCTGACTGCACTGCACCATTATTTAGAGATTCAGCCGCTGTGCAATCAATAATAATATTATACGAACCACTCATCAATGTATCCTGTGCATCCCCTGCACATACTGATCATCGTCTGTGAAGAGCTAAACATTTGAGAGGAGGCACTACCTAAAATTCAGCAATCAAAACAATATTGTATACTGAATTCAACCCAAAACTATTAGGTTCGCAAAAAATAATAATCCGTTGATTTAATTGCAAGAGTCAAGCCAAGTTCATTTGGTGAAACACTCTCTTCCGCTCTTGCTAAATCCATTCGAACGAAAAATTGTAAAATGTAACTATGTACAGGGGACCATGTCCATGCGAATGTGATGTGTGTGTAGCTGTGGATGTCCAAAAGTCTCGGATAATTCTATTAGGGAGCTAGACAGGTAGGGATTTAGAGTTGTTTAATAAGGAGAATGCATTTTATTAAATAGTGCCTGCCTATTATGATCTTCTACTAGAGAATTCTTCTCAGCTGTAGTTCCTCAGCCACCTGAGCACAAATGAAACCACTCAATAAGTACTACCATTTTACTGTTAATTTTCTGTTGTACTGGGTTACGGTAGGTAACTTCTTTCTGATCTCAGCTCAAGTGTTCACTCATTCTCTTTACTCCCGCTGTATTCAGACAGCCTACACCTATGCAACAAGAATAGGTGCTGCGATGCAGAGACTGGATATTATGTATGAGCTATAATTACATTTTAGCAAAAACGAAATAATAGGAACACGAAATCCTCTAGCAAAATATATTAACCAAATTTCATTTCTAATATGTACCCGCAAATTACATTAATTACTAAATGGAAGAAATCTTAATTCCTGAAGCCACTATTTCAAAATAATATTTATGTGCAATTCACTATATAATTAATATTTAATCAGCATTAAATTCGGTTTTTAGACAACACAGAAAAAAATCAGTCTCAAAGTCCCCCAAACATTTTTATATATCATGACATGACATGACGATAGAGTTACTGTGTGTTATTGTGTGTGAGTTATTGTAATTGCTTCCAGATAAAAATAGCATCTATTTTTGCCCTAATTCTGTTTTGCGACCGTTGCTTGCTTACTTTAGTGGTTGAGAAATAGCGAATCAAATTGTTATTCGGAAAAGCAATATGTATCCGTCAAAGGGCAATACCCAATGGTAAAAGTTAATTTTTTTAGCAATTGGTGTTTAAAAATAGAAATCTCTGAATCTCACTGTTTCCTTAATTGAGACTAATTTGAATTTGGTTGGCCTTTGAGTAGTGAAGTGACAGTTAAAACATTTACCTGCTGGCCGATTACCTACTTAAACTTAAAAATAGTGCCTTGCTCTGTTTTATAATGAATAACAAGCGGAGTAACTAAGTCTATTCGGGCAATAGTCTTAATCACGGTAACAATGTTCATTGTAAAGATTCTAGCGGCGAATATTTTCTCTCTTTTAAGATAATGGAACAATGAATTCTCAAATAAGCATACCCCAAATGCCGTTATATTTTGTACTGCATAACTGCATTTTGTGATATACTACTACATTGCTAAATACTACCTACTGAACTTTTCTATTTAATTTGTGAATAATATTCATCTCATGTAAAATTCATTTAGCCAGTAGGTAAGTAATACTAAATGATCACGTCTGGTTGGTTTGGTTTGACATTTATAGTATTATAGCGCAATAAAATTTTCAGCTATGTTTTCAATAGCACAAACTACTACATGATTAATTATAATATATACTTGGCTACACATTTATTTTATTCATAATCAAAAATTCAAAGATGTTAGTGGGTGTTTTGGGTATCTATAAAAGTGCTCTAATTATAGTATTTAATCACTGATTTATTGTTTATTGTTCCAATTGTTTTCTGAGGCTTATGAACCAGGTTTAAACACCATCAATAATTCAAATTTTATGAAAATATTCTAAATTAGAACATCTATAAAATCTTTGGAGTAGAAGAGACTTAGGATGAGAAAGTGCGGTTACCTACATTAAGTACAAATTATATTAGCAATCCAACTTAATTATATCATTAACGTATGTAAGTATTGTAGGTGGCAAATGGGGTGTATATGGCTCGTCTGGTAACGTAAACGTAAGTCGTAATTTAAAGTGTAAGCTGATATGCCAGAAAGATACGGATAGTAATAGTAGTACAGTCATTACTCTGCTGTAATAAAAGCGATCTAGTCGATAAGCAACGCACTGAACAATAATAATATAAGCACTTAAAAGCATGCAAATGTGTACGTATGCGTTCTGCACTGTAAACAAAACTGAAAATTCCTCTTAAAAACCTTTTTTAACCAAATGGAAAACAAAATGCTATATATGTAGGTAGTTGAAATAATGGGGCTATAGAACGCGTATTAGAATTGAGAAAGACAAAAAAGCGATCAATTCGTTTTGTTTGCATCTAAGAAATGATCCGTATGAAAGGATGTTTGTTTACTTTATTTCTAAATTCGGGAGAAGGCTTAAGATTAACTACCGTCCCTTTATTCTCAATGCACAATGATATCCTTCGAGTGAGGCTTAGCCCATATCTGCATGCATTTAGCTGTTTTGTACTGTCAAATAATGTAACTTACCTCAAAAGATGTAAATTCAAAAGTGTTTAGGGAAGGGTCTCTTTTTTATACTTTATATATATATAGGTAGTTAAGTATATCTTTTAAATACATACATCATATATATGTACACATATAGAGGTGGTACAACTTTACAAGTGTCCCCATTAACATAGACGACGCAAAAATGTTTAGAACTCCGTATTTCTATTCTAATGTAAGAGGTGATCTTAGATCCACGAATCGTGTGCTAGCTAAAAAGTTTTTGGCCAGTTCACAGTAGCAGTAAATTAAAAAATCGAAGATCATCTTCAATTTTTACCCGATTAGTGCAATTCTTATCCCAATAGTTTAATTTTTTCCCGGACAATTTAATTTTTACTCGAATAGTTAAATTTTTACAACCTGTACAGCGTCAAATCTCAATTCCCAAGCCACGTTTTGACATAATTTTGACACTAGAGTGTCAAAGGTCACAGTGACCTCACTTTTAACGCCAGATTAGGGTTTTGGAAGAGCTTAAAATGAGCCATTTTACGACTTTCTACGATCACAGGTGGGGAAGTTGTCGAGTGGAAGCAGACACATCATATAGGAAACTCCCAAGAAAATAGAGAGGAATGTTCTGAGTAGAACAACGGCCAGGCCAGGTACCTGTACGTACAGCATGTTGAATTAAAAGTAGGGACGTAATTGTAATTGTTACACTGTTGAAGAAGACAGATCACAGATGCAGCAAAAATAAACCATGAACTTGAATATGGACTTAATGGTACACTTGCTTGTTGAGAATGTTCAAGTGAAATGTATGTCTACGGCAATATGGTAAATAGTTTCACGCTAAACCAATTTTGACAACATATGTCACAGAGTCATACAAAGCATAACAAAGTGCCTTAATCCATGAATGAGTGCATTTTCTACGGATAACAAGTTGGTACAACAGTACTTCTTATATACCCCACTTTTTCACTAGAAATTGTGAACAAAAAGAGGTTTTCAATTCGGTCTAGTCTCACCAGTCTGCACTCTCAATGTCTCACATTAAAACAAAAAGTTACACTAAAAAATTATGAATATTTTAAACCGAAGTATCTGAAAGTTGAGTCTGAATGTCTTCACTAGATAAGATTTGAAATTTGGGAACATTAAAGAACCTCTACTGAATATTGATGTGTACTGAGTTATTTTTGAATGCCTAAACTGAAAAATAAACACAATGAGTAGCCGTTAATTTAAATTGCATGGGAAACCGTGTTGGTTATAGCAAAGTGTTTTACACAATAGTAATTGAATTTATGTTTGAATTATTTTTGCAGATGGTTATAATTCTTCAGCAGACGACAGACAACGGGAAACGATTTGTTTCGACTGTAGTCGAAGAAGAGTCATCATTCACTAGTAATTTCTCTCTTGGAAGCCAAACATCAATTAGCGAGCGAAGTGCAATATACAAACAGAGAATAGACAGTCTTTTCGGGCGGCACTCTCGACTGAACCCTTTCAAACCGAATGTAGAGCCCTTCTGCATCCGAATTGACGGACCGAGTACTCCTTCCACAGACTCTTCCTTGGCACTTCCACCGGCACTCCCAAAGCTCCCTCCAGTAAATCATCAAAAAAAGCAACAAAAAATAAAATTCCAAGAGTCACCTGTCCTCATCGGAAATAAAGTGATACGGGAGGAAGGAGATCATCTTCTTTCTTCAGACGAAGATGAAGACTACCAGAAAATCCCTGAGAAAGCCTCTTCCATCATAACTGACTCTTTGACGAACAGTAACAACAGTGCGAGTGGAATTGGGAAGCGGATGGGGAAACGGAGTGCGACTGTTAGTCCTCTTAATGTGAGCAGCGTCAGGATCACTTGCGACGAAGAAGACAGCAGCCCAACACCTCAAATGACTTCCTCCGGGGAAGATAACGGGCAGGTAACGTCCAGCGAGAGTTTGATGTGGAGAAACGGCTCTTATGGGGATTCTCCGTGTCTGGACGACAAAATGTACGGATTAATGGGTGCCAGGAGCTCTCCCGTTGGAAGTTTGCGGTTTCCCGTTGAATATTTGGGAAGTGTCCCCGTTTCAGGAACTACAACGGCTTTGCAAGATTTGCAGGCACCTTTGCGGGCATTGTACTTGAACTACTTGTCTGGAAAAAATGTAATGTCCGGACAATTAGCCATTACGTCCGATGGACTAAGATTTGAAGCTCCAAAGATACGGCTAGTGAACCCATTTACAACGATTGCTGTTTGGGCAGCAATTAAATTCGTGGCTCGTGGAGAACCTGTTCCGTCTGAATGTGCTTTCATGCCTTTGATTTCCGACCCGGAAGGACAGGATAAAGGAAGACTCTTTGGCAGAATGGATTCTGAATTGGCAAAAGTGTACTCCATCTACGTAAATAATAATTCCAATAAAGGGCAGTTCCGAAATCCGCCGATATTCGCGTGTGTGATGAGAGAAGCTTCGTTCAGCCTCGATTGCCATGCATTTGCGTGTAAATGTGCGGAAGATGCAATTGTCGTGGCCGCAAATTTGTACCAATCTTTGGTTGACAAAATGAGAGCTCACAAAGAAGGAGAGAGCGGTTACGGAAGTCTTTCTAGAGGATCCCCCGCCACTCAGAGTCCACCAAATGCAAATAGATCTAGTTCTTCCGCATCTTCTACCGGGTTTCCCATCGAGCAAAGTGGAAATGCTAGCAGTGGAAGTGGCACTGGGTGCAGCGATCGACAAATGACGTGTGGTATATCTTCAAAGAGAGAACATCGGGTAGTTTTCTCAGATTCTGAGTCAATTGTCCCTGTACGCCCTCCAAGGCGCAAGAAAAAGTCCACAGAGGTCCCAAGTAGCAATCTTAAGCGATACAATTCCGACGATAGTGTTCTTATGAAAATACCAACTCGTCGGAAATCCTTTAAGAATAATTATCCAGGTCAGAATCATGTGAAGAGCAAAAAACGCGTTCAAATTTCCACTCCTGATGATGTTCCAACGGAATCGGCGAATGAGTCCATTGACCAGATTTTAGATCGTATCATAAATCCCGGAGGGATGTCTTTCAACGATTTGAAACCTTCGTATCAAGAGTTGATCCTGAAAATAGCGCTGACTCTAACTCAAGATCAGTTGTACCAGAAAAGTAAGCAGGCCATGAAGAAACACCAACAATTTAATTTCAGAAAGAAGTCCAAGACGAATGCCGGAGAATCTCCAGACGACAGCTCCCAATTTCTAAATCAGATCATGAAATCCTTTTGCAAAATCACATCCAGCAAAGCGAATAATATTTCGAATAAAGTCCGACCGAGCAGCAAGGCGTCGACTTGCCACTCCATCTCCTCTCCCCTTCCTAAAGTCATTCTCAAGAAAACTAAAGAAGAAGAGCCCTTCATGTCCTTCTGCAGCGGCTGCATCTGCGAGAAATGTTCGGAGAAATGCTACTGCTCATTGCCGCCTAACAGTGCCGGCAAAGTATCGACAACTCCATCGCCGTCTACCCCGTCGTCGACAACGGCCGCAACGGCCGAGTCCAGCCCCAACCAAATCCTTAAGTCTGATAAGCTAAAGAAGACGTGCGGCTATGACACGGACAGTTGTGCCGAGAGCGAAAAGTGCTACTGCTCCCTCCAACGCGTCAAATCCAATGGCCTCAAAATTTACAACATTAATTTGGACACGGAGACGTCGGATACAGACACGAATTCCTACGACTTTGAGCCATTCAACCACAGCGAAACTGTTTCTTCCTCCAACCTAAAAACTGTTTCCGCGAGATCCGTAGAAATGTTGTCATTCCAGCCGGCTAACTCCAAGAGAGGCTCCTATAGCATTTCCCCGCCTTCCCCTCCGCAATTACAAACTACCAGTGCCGTCGTCCATTTTGAAGATGACCCTCCAAGCAGTCCCAGCACCTCACATGCAATTTCTACCAAAATCAACAGATCACATCAAGGCACAAGACCGCCCCCTGCTATTTGTTCTACTTTCGTACAACTCTCGGATTCTGTAAGTTAACAAAAATTTCCCGTTCTTATTACAGCGTTTGCTACGTTGTAGTTGGAAATTACATGAAAATATTAGCACAAAGATTTTTGTTTTTGATTTTGATGATCAGCTCATTACTATCTGCAGCATTTTGTAGCATTGCATTGTTTTAATTCAATTTTCTGTTATATAATCTTCTTTAGGTGGATGATGATGATGAAATGAGCAATTCTCCGAGCATGTTGCAGCGAAGCAAGGTTATGCTAATCACGGGATCTAGTTCCTCTACCCGGGTGATTTACAAAGATGCCAATACTTACCATGCACGAAACGGGGAGGTTGGAGAGGGGAAGAAAGGGCGAGCCGAGCAGTTGCGAAATCTTGTCGACATTGAGGAAGATGAAGACAATGAGGAGATGCATTCAAATGAGGTCGACGGCGACGATGAAGATGACGACGGCCTTGCACCTGAGAAAGTACTTTCCATGAAGAAAACAGCAGAAATAGCTGCGATGTTCACGGATTTGAGATTGGACAAGAAGCCGAATATTGCTCTGCCCGACCTGGCTTCAGACAACGGGGACTCGGCCACTAACACCGACGACTCGAACCAATCCATGGATTTTGAAGCTTCTCTAGGCTACTTACCCTAACCTCTTGTCACAGTACCCCACAATTTATTAATTGGCGTGCTTCTGTTCTGAGACAAGGTTGGATTTTGAAGCTTCTCTAGGCTACTTACCCTAACCTCTTGTCACATTACCCCACAATTTATTAATTGGCGTGCTTCTGAGACAAGGAGAAACGTCCGCTGTCCGCATTTCAGCTCCTGTTTCGTTTCGATTGCATTGTGTACAGAAAGACATGTTTCCTCATTTTAACAGTATCACTATATAATATTATTATAACGATTTTAACTCTAAGTATTTCAAAACATTGTCTAATTCCATTTTTATTTCTGTAAATAACGACACAAAAACTTCTCCTTTTATTTAGATAATAATGCAGACGCTCTTATAAGAAATGTTTACAAAATGTAACTCAGTGTTAGCTACACAATGGAGACTACTATGTTATTATTTTGTCCTGTAATTAGAGATAAAAATCTATCCAAACCTATTAAGCCAGATATAGAGCAGTCATTAGAATTTTATATGAGGCATGCCAATTGAGTTTGTAGAAACTAAAACATGTTGACGAGTCAAATATATGTTACTTACTTTAAAAAATTAACATTAAACACTAACAATAAGCGGCTACTAATATCGCAATATTAAAACTCATAATAGTATTAAAATTCGAGTATTATATACAGATACGGGTGGGTAATAACTTTACTTACGGTAAATGAACAATTTATAACAATTTTTTACTCACAGTAGGCATTTAATTGTCATTGCGTTTACAACAATTGGGTTACGTCATATTTTATGTCATGATTATTAGAATACAGGAAGAATGTGAACTAGTAATTATAATTACTCAACATGTATGGTAAGCATTTGGTACAATTTATTGTAATGATTATTGCACTCAGGCAGAGAAAATATCCTTAGAAGTATTTTAATTCTAATTTATGTAACAGCCTACATATTCTCTATAAAATGATTTTGGTAAAGGGCAAAATTGGTTTACACGATTAAGTGGGGGTTTCATTTTACTATTTATACATTATATTATTACATATTATATAGGTTTGTATGACTGTAAAATAGATGTATTATAATATGTGTAGTTATAGGAGAATACACTCTTAGCAAAATTATGAGCCTATTGTTGCTTATGGTTCCAGAATGCGTTATTAATGTTTGTATTTTGCATTATTGGGCATGTAAAGAATGTCTCAGTGAATTGATTGCTATCACACTCCGAACATTAATGCACTTGTAAATAACTTCATAGTTCGATCGCTAGCGTAAAATTGTCTAGAATTATGTAGCGTATTTATCTCCTTAGTTTTCTATTTCAATATTTCCAATAAATTTTAATATACAACCTACAGCAAATAAGTACATTATAGCTATTAAGCATATCATTAGAAATTAGTTAGTACTAAGCGATTTCGTTTAATACCAACCTAACAATAATAATAATTACATAATATTCGACATTTTAAAGCAAATAAATTGATCGTGTTTAAATAGAAATGATAATAAATGAGTTTTGCCAGCATTACACGAAAAATTCTTCAGGCATATTCTGTTCTGTCCTGCTTCACAAAATATGCTACTTGATTGTATGATTGCATCAATGGTGTATATAATACTGGGTGTAGTAAAGTAATCTGAGTTTATTTTTAACTTATTTATTGTTTAAACATTTAACAATCATTTTACAATTAATGTTTTGAAATGCACAGGAAATATCCACAAAAGGTGTGC
>JABASI010004712.1:0-13552 GCA_019776505.1 Tomocerus nigrus | reverse complement strand
ATGAATGGTTTTTGTATTGCTGGAGGCGGAAATTTCTGAGGAGGAAAAGGCATGAATGGTTTTTGTATTGGAGGTGGAGACTGCTGTGGGGGATTTTGTTTTTTAACATTTTGGGGGATATTTACCATGGGCATTAATGTGGGTGAAGGAATAACGAAATTTTGAGGTCCATTTGGTGGAGGTCGTCCGGGTTGTACTGGTGGCTTCGGTGGTACAGGAGGAGGCTTAGGGGCTGGTTTTGTAGTCACTGAAGGAGGCTTAGGTGTTGGTTTTGTTGTTGCCGGAGGTGGCTTAGGCGTTGGTTTTGTTGTTGCCGAAGGTGGCTTAGATGTTGACTTTGTTGTTGCCGGAGGTGGCTTAGGCGTTGGTTTTGTTGTTACCGGAGGTGGCTTAGTCGTTGGCTTTGTTGTTGCAGGAGGTGGCTTAGTCGTTGGCTTCGTTGTTGCCGGAGGTGGCTTAGTCGTGGGCTTTGTTGTTATCGGAGGCGGCTTAGTCGTGGGCTTTGTTGTTATCGGAGGGGGTGTTGGCTTTGTTGTTATCGGAGGCGGCTTAGTCGTGGACTTTGTTGTTATCGGAGGGGGTGTTGGCTTTGTTGTTATTGGAGGCGGCTTAGATGTTGGTTTTGTTGTTGCTGGAGGCGGCTTAGGTGTTGGTTTTGTTGTTGCTGGAGGAGGTGGTGGTGGCGGAGGTGCAGTTATTGTAAAAGTTATGTAAGAAAAGCTCAAAAGGAGCAATAGTAATGATGGAAGTCTGCTGAACATAATTAGAGCAGATCTTCTTTGAAAAAATCGCTCAACAACATATTCAACTAGTTTTAATTTAGTAAATGGTGACTATTGAATTTCTCAAAGGATATTGCAAATGTGATAAAATTGAATAGCCTTCCATTGTTCAGTAGCTTATGATGTGATTCTTTAAAAACGTATTTTACAGTACAGGGTAAGAGTACAGGGTGACCAAGATATAAATACCACTTTTTACTTTCTCCCTCTTTCACTCTCAATAACTCAAAATAAAATTAACAATGAAGATTATTGCTTTGAGCTACTTCTAAAAGCTCTGTTCAGAATACTGTACTGCTAATCATAAATATTTGACACTTAACACTTATGGTCAATGGTCATTCCATATGGAGTCACAATTGGGAACAACGCAACGCTGAAAACTTAAGAAATATTTTGCCTATGATAAGTTTAAGCTGGCACATCTGGAAATATATCGACATCAATTGTCGTGTGAGACAAATGGCAATCACTCTGCCTATATCATAATATATTATAGCAAAGATATAAAAAGACAATAATAGGAAACAATTCTAGTTTTAATATCAATTAAAAAAATACATTATTTTTCCATTCTTTTGTGAATGTAAGTCTGTAATGTACTAACGTTATTATAGTAATCCGTAAGACGTGAGTCGTGATCGTAAATATCACCAATTTTTATATGTAATTGGAAAAAGTCCCTGATGATGTCAAACTTTGAATTCCAAAGTCCCGTAATCATAATTACTGTTTAAATGCACTATATATATAGTAATAATTATTATTGTGTGAAGTTATTTAGTATATGTCGTCATTATCATAACCACAATACAAAATACAATTATATAGCTAATTCATTCTAAATTTTCTATCTATCATTTCTATCCGTGTTCGCTTCATTGCATTCATATTATGATAACTCATGGATCCTGAACGAAAAACGAATTTTAATGAAAAAAATAATGTCATGTTTAGAAATTGACAAACAGAAATTGAATGATTAAATTTATATGAAAACGCATATCTGCATGGACACCTGTAGGTTTCCAACTAATACCTATAAAATTGGATGCATTAATTTTTGTTTAGGAATTCCATCACGTTTTAAGTCACGCAGTGCAGTAAACAACAGAAAAATGCAGTAGGTAATTTAAAATTTATAATAATTTTTTCGTCAAAGTTTGGAGAGTTTTATTGTAGTAAATAATTTTTAACTGCTGTTTTTGAAAATTGGAAATCAACGCAATTTTTATTTTTTTTTACATATACAAATATGCATTACAATTACAATATACAATCAAATGTCAAATGTAAAATGTACATCATACATTATGATGATAATAGCGAAGGAACAATAATTGAATTGGGAACGTATTACCTGATATTTTACATAATATAATATAATATAATATATTATAGTAATATATAATACATATATATATTGTAATAATATATAATAATATATAATAGTATATGATATAGTATAAAACATATGTTTTCGATTTCTATATAAAATTGAGTATGAATGAATAATAAATATAATTACCTACTACAAGCACTAAAAGTAATAGTTGTTCACACACTCGTCACTATACACGCACTACTTAAATTCAGCAATGTCTATGATAGTGAGATAATATAATCTTTCGAAAATTATATGCATAATATTGTAACAGGTACTTATGATAATTATTACTCACCTACCTAGTATGCAATATATTTATTTTCACCTGATTAAAATTCCCATATACTACAAAATATATGAACAGTACTATATTACTTTTTGAGCTGTTCCTAGTCCAATACTCTCGGAGTAATATCAAAACAACCGAAAAAATCTGACATTTCAAAAACATTGTGTAGAAATTAAGATCAGTGTGGAAGAGAGGATTTCAAATGGTGACACTAGTTGTTAATCATCCAAATATCGTTCAGGAACAGATTCAATAGGCATCAAATCCAGCAGTCTTGGCAGCCATTTGCTCTTGTTGGAATCGAATACCTGAAGTTTAGAAATAGTGTGCTGTGACAAAATTGGCTTCACGAAGTTGTAAGCGATTGAAAATATCCAAGGAGCTACAAAATAATTATAAAGAGTTTCCAATTAACGAGTTAGCCTTTTAGGTAATTTTATTTTTCCGTTGTAATACTAAGAGATTTTTTTTCATTAAAAGTGAAGAATTTCTTATCGCTGCTTACCATTTACAATAAAAAAATTCTTCATGATTTCTGGATAATTTGCCTCCAAAATCTGAAAGGCTTTATACACGACGTGCATAGCTGTAATAATGATTTTAATTATTAGATCCTGAGTATCAACAGAATATAATTTAAGTAAATAGAAACATATTAAGTGTCAGAAAAAAGGCTATAGGATTATAATTAATATACTTACTATCCATGTGGCAGATCTGCCTCATTGTTAAGTTCTCTAATGCGAGAAGAGCCACAACTTGAGAATGCCCACTTTCTCGCAACGAACTCATTGCAGCTTCGAGCATGTAATAAACCCATTTAAATAGTTCATCTTTGTGACCAGCCTCAATACTCTCTTTTGCCAAAAAGCTTCCGATAGGAATATATACCACTGTAAAAAGTTATATATATTATTAAATTATTATATTATATGTATAAAGTTGTGCAATTAGGGGATAAAGTCTGGTAGACTAGTTATATATTCAGTGAAGATAGCCTATTTTTATCTATGATGTAATTTACTTTTAAATAATTAACTATTAAGTAAACAGAAAAAAACGATAACATTCAACGTTCAGAAAAAACTAAAACTTTAATTAAAAAGCTCGAAGTAATTTGGAATTTGAGCATAACTGTACTAAGTGTAGTTGATGCTAACATCTGAGTGAAATTGATTAGCATCTTCTTCTCAGCTATGTACAACTTCAGCAGGATTTCTATTGTTTAATCCTCTCAAAGTTTACTCAAAGTTTTATATTTACTATAATATTATGATATTTATACAGCATACTAATCAGGGCAGTCAACCTGGTCAGTCATATCCGTTTAGATTATTTTTCGATTCGCTTTAATTACAAGGCCTTGTTAGTGGAAAATGTAATAATAATAATAATATATTCAGCGGGATGAGAAAAAGTGAGAAAACCATAAACAGCCCTGATAGCCCTTCTGATTTAAAATCACAAAAATTTGCATCCACTTCTCTCCCAGCCCCAAAAGAAAGTTTTTCTGGCTACGGCCTTAGTGTTCAGTGAATTTATTCTATTTTGTTAAAAAACGAATTCAATAAAATAGATTGACCACCCTAAATATCTATTTTGGAATAATTACAATTTATAAAGGATTTAAAATATTACCTGGCCGCCCATCATTATCTGGGCCGGTTATGTGATATGTAATATTAAACTCCTTCTCAAGGTATTTCGGAGGTTGATAGTTTACGTACGAAGCAATATCATTTTCTTGTCGCCATTGCACACTCTAATAAAAAAAAAGAAATTTGTATTCTGTCTCATTGTGTTTCATTAAGATAACAATATATTATTTATACATCACAACAAAATACAAGTTTATCTCACACGTTTGCAAAATAATTGTGATTTGATACAGAAAGAAATTATTATTCTAATTTCTATGCATTTGACATAATGCCAACTGAATATTAGCAAAAATATGTTTTTGTAACAATTTTTCCACTGTCAACTGTCCACGAGCATTCAGTAAAAAAAACAAGTTTTAGCTAGGTAAAAAATATACAAAAAAAAATAATCGTTACTTTTGTAACTTGTTTGTAACGCTTACCTTCCTGATCATATCTTCAGCCTTTGGCAGATCATACTCTCGAGCTGCAAAACAAAATGTAAATCATTTTATTTTTATTTGTCAAAAAATAGCTATTTGTTAACTATGTTAAGTTTACAAGTAATAAGGTGCAGTTTGCAGTTTTGCATTATAGTAGTGTTCAATTATTATTAATATTATTGCATGTCACTGTCATCGTAATTAATTTATAGAGCTTTGGAATTCAGAACACGAATTAATTCTGTTTACAATAATTTTGCTTGCATACGACGATGAGTTATGCTTGAATATTACGAGACGTGGTGTAGGTCTAGTCTTGTCTGTGGCTACAACTTAGTAAACAGGTATTGTTTTCCGCATTTTTTTTTTGCACAAAAGTTGCACTTGTATCTACTTGCTACTTGTTCATTTCACCTTTGCATGCACCTACTGGCTAGTGTACAGATAGGAATCCTATCCAGGAGGAAGAGAACATATTAATAATATTATTGGGTATTACCGTCATGTAAATATCTACACGAGAATTCTTTTGGGAACCTTGCACTACACAAACAGCGACGGCACTCGCACTACCTACTTACTTCTCATGATTTTTCTACATAAAAATAATTACATACTTGGTCTGGAAAGACAATTTTATGATTCGCATACCCTACAATACTAAATACTACTACGAGACTGGCTACATATACATACCTACTTATTGTAAGTAGTAAACTATAGTCTAGATTCAAACTAAAGACGTTTTCTTAGCAAAAAATATTCAACTAGCAGATAAGCATCCCTAAATCTTGTACAAAGAATTTAAAACGTAAAAGAATTGCTCGCTTACTTAGAAAAATGAGGAATTAAGCCGGCAACGCAGACAGGTGACTTGGGAAAATTATGTAAAAAATTAATTGCCTAAGGAATTATAGATACTCCTCAAAGTTGAGTTGTAACTATTAAGGATTATAATATTATGAAAAATTTTCCGGACAAATCTTCCTTTCTTATAATATCTTACAATCTGAATAAAACTTTATTTCCCATACATAACCGCTGTCTGCAAATATAATTCGTTAGAGACTCCATTGTTTGTCGTTGATTAAATCAGGGATTAAGGTAAACAACTTCTACAACTAAGAAAAGTGTGAGAACAGGGAGGATTTACTTTATTATCATAGCAGTGATGTCAAATGTCAGTTAAGTAAATAATGCAATGAGAAAACACGAAAAGATTACCTCTGAGAAATCTCAGCAAAGTCTTTTCATCTTGCTCCAAATCTCTTACTGCAATCTTGAACTAAAATCCAAATGGAATTCATGAAAAATTAGTCAATTATCCTCAAAATTTGTATGCAATTATATACTTATCTATTTATTTATTAGCTCTTTTAAGCGCAGTAACTTATTTAAGTGATTTCTTACATTTTCCAAACTGTCATACTCCTCAGATCCAACTTGGCTTTCATTATCATCCGAAGTTGAGTTGTTGTTTGCATATGACATCTTTCTTTTCTTTCTCTAGGCTCCTAAAAATGCAACAAAAACCGGAATGTACAGTTTAGCTGCGCAGTTAAAATGAACTTGGACCTTACGAGGAAAGACAAAAACACTTTGGCATTCTTCAAGAAACATATTAACGCTTGTAGTGTAAACCTTTCTTACTGTGTAACAAAATGAATAATAAACAAGCAGGTAATAACATAAAAAGCAATACAAGCATCTACAAACAATGATAATAAAAATGATGATGTACATTCAACTCTAGTACTACGTATATTTTTTTAAGGTGTTTACCTACCTAATAGGACAATAAAGGTAAATTCACATAGTCCCTGCATTTTTCCTCGTCTTACTCTGTCATACGCCATTATTAATGGTGATGCCAAAAAATGCAAGCCCTTACATGTTTTTAAGTATGTTATGTATTCGCCAAAGCAGTAAAACATTACATGAAATACGTATTAATAAAAAAAATATTTTCCATTCTATTACAATTAAAAGCTCTAATAAATCTCAAGGCCAAAACAACTATCCTTAATAAATAGCTTTGTAATTGCATGGCTAAAAGAATATAACATTGTAACAATTTTTAACTAGATACCTACAGAACATGAAACTTCAAACTTCAATGAGGGTAATTAAACTCAACTAACAATAAGATCAGAATTCCCCGAAATTCCCAACCTTTCATTATATACACTTGGGCCCCTTCACCTGGTGCAGGGTAGATAAGCAGACGGATGATGGGCAGAATTAAACTCGAGTTTTCCGTGAATATGTTATTATTGCCATTTTCTAATTTTTTGCTTTTTTGCCTTCAACATAATGAAAGCCCTCAATCCATGCAAATAATTATTATGTAATTTAATAGTTGGTTTTGTCTTTGTTTCCTTTTTTCATTTTGAAAGCATTCTTTGCTAACAAAATTTTATCTCTTTAAACATTCTAATAATTTTACTATTAGAGGTATTCAATTTCAATTTTAATCACAACGAGCGCTTATTCTGATAATTTCAAATAACCGGGTCTCTGATACAGTCGCAAGATCATAGTTAATAATCAGGCATAAAATAATTGACTCTGGACAATTAAAGAAAATGTTTTATAATCAAAAAATTTACAGAGCAGACAAAAGTCCATTTTTAAATTTTGGATCATAATTAATCGTCGCTGTAAATAATCCTAGCAATGAATACCTCTATTATTTGCTGTATTTATAGTTTTGCTTGCGATCCAAATAAAAATGTTTGCTTGAACGAAATAAAATGATTTTAATTACCTTGATTTCCGTAAAAATATGAGTACCAGGGTTATATTCTCACTCCACTCTTCCGGTAGTAAGACAAAGTTTCCTTTCTACTTTTCGGACAGCGGGATTAATATTCTCTGAATTCTCAATCTGTCGATATCTCGAGTTCGACGAGAGTATAGTGATTGAATAAAAACTGTAGTGAAATGAAAAATGCAAAATGACAATGTACTTTTAGCAGTTCATTGCATACTACAACTGACTACAAGTTTACAAGTGATTGCACTCACTTCAATAATTCATCACTGTTTTAGTTGATGTTGATGGTTCAGGACTCGACAGAGTTCTGAAGAAAAGTTGTTGGGGAACTGAGGATGAGGATGAAGATTCATTCTACTCGCTTCATTTCTTCACGTTGTTATTATTCTCAACAAACAACTCTTTTCGTTCACAAGTTTCACATACACAATAATTGTACATTGTCCATACAAACTACAAACATAACATATACATACAGGAGAGTTGTATAAAATCTCATGAGATTTTCCATCCTCTTTTATTCCACAGCATTTTCCATCCAGCTCTCGGTTTACTCTTTTATTCACTCAGAAGATAAGATAATAGTATACACATGGACACATGGGCTGTATCTGTATCACGTTCCTTTCAACTCATTTGACGCATAAATTACAAGACAATTGAAAAGTTGCCTTAATAATTAGTATAGCTACTATACCAATACATCGCAATGTATTTCTTACATTGCCACACGGTATGTTGCGTTGTCTGACTTGTTTTTCTGAAGATAAATATATTTATTGCCACATCCAAGACCAATCATAATATTAGCCGAATGATAATTATCTCTAAACTGAGCTAGCCATAGAGCCAGGTACCCATAAAGTATAAAGGACGCTTACTCTCATTATAATTATTATTATAGCCTACCATATACAAACAAATAATGGTGCATGCGAATTCTGAAATGAATTAAAATAGCGTCCTGAAAAATATTTGCAACAAAAAGTACAAGAAATAACAGATAAAAGGTTGTACCCGAACGAACCTGCTCTATTAAAGCAACGACCACTTTATTTTTCAATGCATTATATCAGATCTTACTACATGATCATGCCCTTAAGCATTTTTATATGTTATTTTATGTGAGACTGATACTGATAAGTCATAAGTGATAAACCTTTGGTGGACCAGGAGGATGGGGGATTGCTATGCAAAAGCTCTGCCAGTTTAGATACACGTGAAAAAGAAAACAAACAAGTTTTGGCTTTTATTTAGACTTGATATTCCAGAATTAAATTGTTATAACTTGGGTTCGTGGCTAGATACATTGGGTAACATGCCTAAAGAGCCACCCTTTAGACTTTAGGTTAGCATTAACATTTCATTGGACCGCAAATTGTCTGTTACAGACACGAGACTCAAGACTTGCATTCGTTACATGTTTATCTACATTCATTAGTAACAATAAGAACAAGAGTTCGCTGAAAACAACTTAAAGCATAATTTAGCTGCATGTGTTGCATTTTTAGTTTTCAATTAAATGCATGCTTCGTGAAATCACAAAAGAATGGTGGATACTACTTTTGGATACTTTCCTGGTGATCCGCCTGGAGATACTTATTGGTGGATTTCCCATCAGTAAAATGTCCAAGTTTACCCTGAATTAGTTTAGTTAGAGTGGCCTGGCTGCTCTGTTTAGGAATACCCTATAATATCTGTCTCTCTGTCTGTCCGTTCCTGGGCACGATAACTTTGGAGCGGGTGGACGTTACCATCGAGAGGCCAATTGGACCACTGAGTTCAAAAATGGGGTCATTTGGACTAGATCAACAGGGTCATCCTATAAGGTCATGTCATTAACGCATTTAGATACACAGTTCTTTGTAGGCGTACTACCACGATCTGCGAAAGACAGACTGCGAACCGAGAAACATGAAAATGGGATCAATAGGGCAAGGTCAAAAGGATCGTTGTAAGGGTCATGCACAAAGCGGGCCAAAATACTTCATTAAAACTACGTGGATACTAAGCTACTCTGTGTTACATCCGTTTTACAATGGTTTACTTATTTCAAATTAAATGATTATAACAATATTATTTTGATTTCTATGTTTAATTGGATAAGACAGCAAATGGTTGAATAATTGAGTGTAGGTACCTACCTATATACGTCATACTCCTCCAGTTCAGATTTCAGACACCGAATTCGTTTCTGTGAGTCGAACAGAAAGAATTGTACAGAATTTTACATATCTTCAGTAATTTCTCATGGAATCTCAGGAATCACGAAGCTGGTCCGAAACGTAATAGCTATCTACGTGCGTACACTTGAACAGTATTTCCCAGTTTGTTTTTAGTGCAATTAAACTCATCATCATCATTGCCAAATGCCAAATGCACGGGAAGAAGGAAACTAAATTGCAATAAAGGTCTACAACAATAAGGACAAAAAAGTTCGAGTAATCATCGACTTTTCTACATATCTGGTCAATTTCTTTATCACAAGAGGAAATACATTCATCATTCATCAAAATTCAAAACCAACGTGGAAATAATCGAAACTATACGATATAAACTGCAGTTATCTGTTAAATAGTTAAATCATTTACCATATCATTATATCATTATTCATATTACATTAAATTATAATAAAAGTTGTAATATTATCTGCATATATCTTGGTAGTACATGTAACAAAATATTTTATCCTCTGTCAATGGAATTATTGTAACAAGTGATAAAAGATAAAAGCTATGAGCACGTAGGGGTCAGGGGTATAGGGGAAAATGCCAAAATGCTAGTCACAAAAAGTGTCATTAATGCCTTGCTCAACTTCTTTTCATGTTTACTAGGTAGCAGTTGAGATAAGTTAACCTTGATCTGTGTATACTGTATATTCTATCTGTAGTCGATAGTCCTTAACGTTAAAACCTGTCCATAGTGTAAATAATAGTTGTAATTCATAAGTGCAGTCCTAGTCCATTAGTTATTAAGTTAGGTAGATCGTTTCTTACTCTTAGGAATCCCTTTATCTTGTGTTAGTTAGATTATTGGATAGGATTATACTGGATAATAAACATTAAGGAGGCAGTGCACGGCAATTTCTTTAATGGAAATAAAACCGCCGTGTCGACGAGTTATAGTAAATGTTGTAACTTGTAACGCATCCTGTTCCAATGCCCATGGAATTTTCTGGAACTTAAATTGCCCACTATTATTATTTTATTATCCATGGCAGGCAATTGGCAGAATCTAATAATTTAGTTAATTCATGAATAACAAAAACTTGTATTTTTAGCCGAGGAAAAAGATAACCCGACATAATAGAATAAAAACTACGATGTTTTTAAATGAACTTTTATCGAGTTTGATTTGTTTAGAATCTTTGGAAATGCTTTTCCATTAGAATATCTTTTTTTCTTTTTCATCGTAAAAGCTCTCATACGAAAAGGCGCGTTTTAACTGCTTATACCTATAAGAAAAGTCACTGACTTAAGTTTGAAAACGTTTCCTTCAACTCCAGAGATTAAAGAACCTTATGCAATTAGACTAATTTTTTGTGCGCATCTACAACGGGATAATGATCATTAGAATATTAGCCGCGGATGTTCCTGTTGACTTCGCGTTTTTTCACACGGATGATAATTTATAATAATTAGTAAAGTGCATGAATGATAGATAAAGATCGTGGGTTAATTGCAATTATTATTATTTCCAAAAGCATTCTGCTGGTTTTTTTTAACAAGTTGAATAAAATGTCACGGTATCGCGCATCGACAGAAAATGTCCACTTGATTTTATTTTTATAATACTTTACTATTTTTCAATTTCAACTCTTCCTAGTCAACTACTGCGCCTTAATTGGAATTAACTGATTGTTGTTTACTAAACCTAGATTTGTGATGAAAAAGATAACTATGTATTTTATACGATGACATTATAAAAAGAAAAAAACAAGCCCAGCCTTTAAAAATATTTCAAATAATGAATATGTATCACTTAAAACAATAATAAAACAGGTAAAACCACTTTTTGTAGATATGAGCTGGAGATGAGGCAAAAAATTATTCCATGTCTCACCTCACTCAGAAACAACAACATACCTTGTATGTACTACATATTTTGCGACTTAAAGATTGCATGCAGTACACCACAGTAGTAAATTAATGAGATATTAAATATTAAATACCTAGGTACTTAAAAAATGTTCCTTTAATACTACTTTTATTAGTTTATTACTACTATACAAGAAACAAGTCATTAAATTCGAAGAAGAGAACCTATCGTAAAATTATTAATATATTAAATATAATACTTTCAATAATATTATATGATGCGATTTTGGCCTTACCAGAATCCTTGTGGATTTATATGTTCTGTCGACTAATTATTTAACCATTAATAATATATCTTCAATTTTTAAATCATTAAGATCTTTTATTATACAACAATTACATGCTATTAAATGGTACATCAATTTCAGTCAGAGTGACCGACCTCGTGTTTTCTTTTACTAAATATTGGGAAAACAATTAATAGCTAAACTGTCCAATTCGAAAGTCGGACTGGCCCTCGGAGCATTCCAAACGAGTAAGATAAATCCATTAAATTTTTTGGGGTTCTGCAAGGGTCAAGGCTTCTTTTTGATCCAAAAAGCGATAGAAGCAATGTACGGAGCCAAAGTTGCAAGCGTGTAAATCTATTCAAAATGGAAATCGATGTAGTTATTGAAGTAGGTATCGAAGTAAATATGTATCTCATTAATATTATGATTTTATATCTACGAATTTTAATTAGTGCTTTTAGTTTAATTATTTAATTCACAATATTTTAGAATCGTAAATTACATTGGCGAATATGAACAACCAAAAAAACGCAGTTTTTGTAATGCTGCATTCGTGTGGCTCTGGATTGCTCTTGTCTTCTGCTGTTCGACTTCCCTGCTTATTAATTACTGCACAGTAATAAAATTTGTTAATGTGGATAAAATAGAAAACGCTGAAGAT
Organism: Tomocerus nigrus; assembly: GCA_019776505.1. NCBI lineage: Eukaryota > Metazoa > Arthropoda > Collembola > Entomobryomorpha > Tomoceridae > Tomocerus > Tomocerus nigrus. The sequence goes on along the minus strand of JABASI010004712.1, from coordinate 1,247 downwards.
GAATCCCATAAGGAGTAAAACAGAGGCCACAACGTAATACGCTAAAAGCTAAAATGAAAATAAAGTTCATCAGAATTTGATGTGTGGATTAAATTATGGTTTCATAATAATTTCTTTTCTACATTTTCTTTATAGCTACTCTAAGAAATTTTTACCACTTTTTTAAATTCTCTAGGATCCTTAAATATGAAGGAAACGAGAAGTGCAATTCCACCGATAAGCACAAAGATTATTACAATCATCCAAAGACACACTGACCAGTGAGCACGAAGTTCGAACACAAAGTCCGATGCAGTAGGCGGTGCAGGCGTTGAAGCATTCCCATGATTTTTCCCTTCCGTGCTGAAGTAGTCTGGATTATGTATAAAATCAGGAAACGGGCCGGACTCCATGGCCATCGCGAATCCACAGATTAGTAAAATGAAAGTGATGCTACACAAAATCTTTAAAAGACAAAAGGAATTTGTAAATATATACCACAGACTTCATGCTGATCTTTTTACAGTTTACAGTATCACGAATTATTACAATTAGTTTTAATTGATTTAAATTCTTGAGTTTTAATTATTGTCATCATACTATTGGCAATCAATTATTACAATTATTACTAATGTATGAAAATATTGCAAATGCAAGTTTTAATCTGCGAACATACGACTTGAATGATTTTCAACACTCCTTCTGGCCACTTCAACAATTCTTTGCAAATATTTGCCATCTTGATTGGAAATGGAATTTTGTGTGTGAGACTCTTGACGAAACGTAAGGGTGGATTATTCCATTTCTAATACAAAGTGTAATGCTGTTGTCATCAAAATATTATATTATTTTTGATACAAAATGCAAATGCCCTTAAACATTCCCGTCTTCAATCAATAAGAAACAAAATTCTTCAATTTCCTCCACAAAATGAGCACACAAATTGATTCGAAACATTTCCAAGATATTATTGTTTGTTACAATAAACAATCAGTTTACTTCGTTGCTGTGGACGTGGGACCCTGCCGAAATCAGAAATCCCTCTGACCATCACATCACTCTATTTTCAGATTTTATCTGATTTTCAGAGTCCGGTTCCCCAGTTTGGGTCGAAATGGTCGAATCGAGGTGGCTGTGCAGTCAAAAATACGATATTGCAGTCGGTCTTTTTTGTCAAATATGAGTCAAAAATAGCCTAAAAATAACATAAAATCGCGCGAAGCGCGAAAATTTTTGATATTTTATGAAAAAAATCTCTCTTTTTCTGG
>JABASI010004711.1:0-13557 GCA_019776505.1 Tomocerus nigrus | reverse complement strand
ATTTAATTTGATTTGCAAATTAACCAGTAAGTGTAGGTACTATAATTTAATACATATTTATGAGGATTATAGAGGGACTAGTAAGTATAGTGGTACATATATAGTATAGACTCCGGCATAGAAATTAGAAATACGCTAATTTTTCACAGTGGACGCTTCAGAATTATGGTTTTGTATTATCAAAATATAACAGACATGTCATATTATGTATCTGTAATGTTAAAAATCTATTTATGCAATAAAACTGTATTAAATATATCGATCGCGAATATATACCTTTTTTGATATATGTAATTGGTATATAATGTACTATTTATATATTTACAATATTTACTATTTATAGGTAATATGGAAGTCAGCAACAAAAATAAACTTAAAACATTGAAAAGGAAAAGGCACTCCGTGAAGCACGAAGTTTAAACTGGATAATAAGAGTATACCTCACGGAATTTGATAGTATAGGTATAGTATACCTTATAAGTATCGTTTTATGGTGGAAACACGTTCTTTAGTCAATTCTTTATTCTGAAACATTTGGTTGCAATTTTTGTATACAAATACTTAAATTTTGACATGTTTATATAAGCATATGATTGATTTCATTTAGAGCCAATACGGTAGACGTGGAACCCTTAATATACAAATTACAATTAGGTACTGTTATTTATTTACTTAATTAACGTCTTATCCGAGGGACTTTCCATATTCCTGACATGATAATTCCTGTATTCTAAAGTTATACAAATCAGCACACCACCACATTTTTTCATAATATGAAACTATTATTACCTGAAGATATTATCCTATTTCCCCCGAATTAATTTGCTTTTTACTAAGATTACAAAATTGCCAAAATACTCTTCAATAACAATAACCCGGTTCTGTTATTCCGTAATCTCCGCAAATTTGGATTTGATTTCCTTTAATTTCTTTAGTCGGTCTTCGCCTTCCGGAGCATCGTCCTTGAAAAGCTTATAAAACCTTGTGGCTTCTTTTATCATACGTGCACATAATTTGATTTCCTGGAGAAAATCATCGTTTTTATTGGCATCTTCATCTTTTGCTAGATTCTTCATGGTGACCAACAGGTCAAATTGATAGAGAGCTGCAACAAAGGAGACATCGAACATGTTCCAATTAAAAACATCAAATACAGTAAAAATTAAATTATAAATTATATCATAAACAGTAAATTACCTCGCAAGTAAGAAAGTCCTGGAAAAATGACGTCATTTACAGTCAGTTGATGAAGGACGTGCAATTTGTGTGCTTCTAAATTCATGTTATCCGGCTCCTTAAAGCATTTTGTCAATTGCTCGACTGCTTTAAGAATTACGTGGTGGTTCCTATGCACTACTTTTCCCATGTTATCTTCAATGAAAGTATCGTACAATAACACGTCGGAGACAAATTTTTCTGCAATGGGTTTCTCCATCTTGTTGATCTTTTTCGTGACGACGGACGCCGCTTTTGTGTTTGTGCACCGATTGCATTTCCACAGAGCCTCATCACTCGTTGACAAAGGATCTTCGGGGATTAGGAAACCCATATCTCCATCCATAAACCAATCCGAGTCATTTACTTCTTTGTAGCATTTTTGGCACGTCACAGCGGACATATAAGTCCCCAGTTCCGTAGGATCGACGCATCTTTTGCATTTGCAAATAAAAAACAATTCTTTCATTTTTTCCTGTCGTTCGCGAGTTCCAGCAAATGGTTGCGACCAGTAAGAAATCGTTAATGCTTCTCCTTTCCTCACAGGAACTGCCGTTCGAACTTCCAATTTAAAATCCGGTGATTGGGGCACTACGCTTTGACAACAATTTGGGGAGCAACTATTCGAGAATTTACTCCCTTTTATGTAAGTGTTGTGAATTTCACATCTAAAAAAGAGAAATTTTATTAGAAAAAATAATTTTTAATGATGCTAATAAATAAGCTGCTTAAATTCAAAGCGAAATAAAAAAATTAATGAATAAGATATGATATTATTTTGAATATATTTTACAATTGTCTCACCGATCTTCAGTGCTTTCAAAACGAAGTGCATTCAATCTCCTGATCCAAGGGAGTGCCATGACCTCTTTGTCACTCATTCCGATCAAATTAAAGTTGAAATGACATTTGATAAGATAAGCATCTTGTTTCTCAACTCCTTTGACTCCTTCTGGCAACTCCATCGTTGGACGTTGCTGGAGATTCATTAATTTCCGGAAACTTACCTCGTCTCTTTGTTTCATATGCGTTGCCCGGATTATGTCGACAGCCAAGTCGATGCGATCTGGACTGATCAACCTTTCTTTGGGCGGGTAAAAAAAGCCAGAAATTTCAAATACTTTGCATTCGTTATCTGCATGGATTGGATCCTGAAAATCAGAAGAAAAAAAATACAAAGTTATTGGCGATTAATTTAACAATAACGGGTTTGGTGTAATGAAGTTTATATAAAAAGTATTCATTAAATTTGCCTTTTCACATTCCTCACTGCACAATGGCCAAGAACAACCTGCACATTTATAGACTTTGGCTTTCAAGTCTAAGTTTTTTCCGCAAGCAAGGCATACTCCCTTGGATAGATATTGATTTTCTTGGGACTCGTCGGCTGGCCAATAAACACTTTTCAGAATTGGAAGTTCCGTCAGCACTAAAGTTCCAGCTTCAAGGTCACGACCCGCAACCCATTGTTTCCCAAAAACCGGGTCGTCTTCGATCACCATCAATGGGCTGCAATCTTTCTTGTGTTCCTTCCAGTTTTCTTTCTGGTGCTCCGCAGAACAGTAATACACGGCTTGACATCCTGAGCATTTTCTCTCTGTCTCTTTCTTGCACACAACACAGCTCTGCAAAAATACAGAGAACGTAGTGACACTTTATAAAATAAATGATTCCTGGAAAATTGCTCTACCCATGTCCAATCGCCAATCATATGTAAACGGAGTTGTTGTGGTAATGCGTGGTGTGGTGAACTAGGACATTTTTCACTATGTGGAAACGAAGAAACCAAGAACTTTTTAAGTAAAAAATAAAATTTAATTTAAATCCCTTAGGGCTATTACTATTACATAGTATTCCAAAAAATTCTAATTCTACCATATGGCCCAATATAAAGAAACAATAAATATATAAAAATGTTTTTTCCTATACAAATTTGTCAAATAATCTTTCATTATAATAAAATATATTATTAAAAATTAAGCGCATAAATTCCACGAGAAAAATTTATTTCCGTTACATGGGTCAGCAAAACGTTTTTTTACAGATAATGCTTTTTTTAATTTCCTTGGTTTGGCACTCAAGAAGTCAGGTAGACATTTCTTTCTCATTAAAATACTTTCTGACATCTTAGTTTCAGTCGCCATATTGTATCCGTTTTCAGGATTTAGGTACCCGGCACACTGAATTTGCTTATAAATGGTATATTAATAGTACAAATCAAGATGAATATTTCTTTAAAAATAATAATTATAATATTTTTGCTGAAACAAGGAAAATAATATATTGTGGTAGATGAAAAAACATTTAGCTTTCCAGTATAATACTTATTCTAATGATCCATTAGGACCAATATTTTCAATGATGACATTCCTCGACATGCAATTTAATTTTATACATCAGTAGCAATCTATCAGTAGCATTACGATTAGAACCTTTTGCATTATTCTGCTGATCTGCTTAATCTTGAAAGTGATCTTATGTCTCGAATACAGATGAACTTTCTAGAACGTGCTCGCCCTGTCTAGAGCTTTCCTCTTATGTGAGTGTGACATGTACATAGCAATAGCAATGTAATGCAGTATAATACACAATATTCTGCATGTGTAGGTTACCTATTTTACCTATTCTCGTATGTATGTGCTCGCATTTGCACAGATCAAAGTTCCATCTCGGAGTTTTATTTCTCCACGCACATAAGCATAACAACCTATTATATGCACACAACCACACCGGCGGATATTGGAATAGTTAGGAAACGCAATTTATCAACTATACACGTTTCTTAATAATTGGAAACTTGAAACTATTCCATATAGGCAGGCATTTAAATGGAACACAACAGTAAAAGGACACTTAGGCAATTTCTCAACAGTTAAAAATAAAACTAGTGGGTGTATATAGGTATGTATAAGTATTAAAATTTGGAATTACTAACAATTAAGTTCTTATTCGGTTGCAAACAAGCAATAAAGTGGCATAATGTGATTATGTGATTTAAAATATGTTAGATCAATCAGCAATCACATAATAAGGAAGACTGAAAAAATGTTTAAGAAAATTATGGCCCCTCCGACTACAACTAAACTAAGTACAACGACAACCTGCAAACAATGAAACTTCACTTCAATTATCTGCATTCGTAATGTTTAACGCTTGACTCACCTTTGTCAAGGATTTCATTGCGGTAGTATGATTTTGAGAAATCTTCACTTTAAATCACTCTGAAACAGAAAATTGGAATAAAACGAATGTAATATTATTGGAAACTTAAATAGAATCAAATAGCACAAGGCACAAAGTTAAAAATTCAGTTCCTTACTTGATTAAAACAACAGAGAAAACTTGAAGTGAATTCATCAGTCGATGAAACCACATCGGACAAACTACTACTGAATATAATTTACTATGCCCTAAAGCTTTATAATATTATATGGGTACCTTTAACTTTGAAAGGTGACGGGTGAGAATTATCAGCGAAAAGTATCGTGAGGATTTTACTTCTTCATGGCAAAAAGGCAATAAATAAATGAATAATAATATGAATAGTTTTGAATGATGATTTCTTTCGTCAGTCTCAGTCTCCGCATCTTTAAAACATTTATATGCCTTGATTGAACTTTGAAGGAAGGTATCTATTTCTGTTAACATGCATTGTATAGTTATATTTATGTATTATTAATTAACTCATAAAAGCGTAGATACATCACCCACCACCCACCTCCTCATCTCATTCTGTCATCCCTGTAAATAGAATAGGAGGACATGCATTTGAGAAATTAAAATTACATATCGACGACTGTGTGGTCGCTGAAAGCTTGGCTAATTTTAATTTAAAGTTAAAATAAAAATGTCTTCCTCGAGACTCTTATATAAATGTAGTTATTCTTTAAATTAAGCTTCACTATTTTCGGAATTTGTGTGACATGCAGAGTGCGAATTATGTTCAGACATATTTGTCATGGCCTCGTTACTGAAAGGATATTGGATCTATAATCATAGAATATTTTGTAAATCATTTAATTACCTACTATAATAATATTTTCTTATATGCATATCTAAAGAGTTCAGTAATACCTACATGTGTATATAAGTAGGGCAAACTCTGAGGTTATTTATTCGGAATATTTAGGAAATAATTTTATCTTTAGTATTTGATTTTTCATTTACAATTTCAAAAAGATACACAAAATTATCTATTGTCAATCACCGCATGCCAATTTTTATGTTTAGTTATTCTTACTTACTTTGTAAAAATGTATGTAAATATCGTGAAATAAATTTCCTATTCCATATCCTCATTGCCTACTATAGGCTTTGAGTATGGATAGGCATGTAAACTTAATGTATGTAAGTCATAATGGCCTGTTGATTGAATAATAATAATAATATTTATGCCTGTCGCGCAAGTCAGACATTGGTAGGTAACGTTTGCAAATAATTGTGGATGGCTTAAATTCTTTATCCATGAGTTGCCATATCCCACTCGAAATAGTATTAATATGGTATGCGCTTATGTTTAATAAATGGTTTTGCTTTCAAATCGTCGGCGAATACAGATGTAAACGAATATTGATAAATTAATAGCGTACATTACAACTAGGTTAAATATTAATGTCACTTCCTCAGATGAGTTCTTGGATTTAAAAGTATATACATACCTACCTATGCGCATAATATTGCAATTTGTGATCTGTGATTGCCTATATACGTCTTAGTTTTCCTCTCCTAAAGATATCAAGGAATGGGTATTTCAAGCAAAATGGAAAACTCCACACTTAATTTTGTTGTTTCAACTGTAGTCATTTTGGTAAAAAAAATACTTGTAACTTATTATCATATAAAATTAATTCTTATTTCCATTTAAAGCAGTCTATAAATAATAAACTAAAAATCTTATGCTTTCCGTAAATAGTATAAAATATTTTGCATTGATTTTAGACGATATGATATTACTATACTATTTACCATTAATATATTACAAATAATATTTAATTAACTGCAAATTGTTAAACATTTTCGAATTAAACTACAAATCTACAATACAAATACGTTACTATTGTCTCGTAGACTGTTACTTCCATTTTATTAATTTTACTAATTACTAGTACACTGTCGTGTTCGTCTAGATAGCAATTCAGGGATGCTGTTGTAGTACGTGGTCGCAACCAGAGGACTTGTCTAATTATCGCCACTTTTCAGTTTCGATGAGTACTATATCAGAAAAACAACAAGAACATCTTTTAAACTACCATGCTCATTTTCCAACTGAGGTGGATGGAGAGCCTTGCCAAGATCCATTTCCAGGCTACAAAAAAGGATACTTAAAATATGACAGTAAGTTTAATGCTTACTATAATATATAAAAAAAATTCACAAGTACACTTTTTTTAAACGGAAACAGTTTCACTTATCCACATCCTACAAATCTCCGTCTGGATTAATATGCCTATATAGTTTAATATCCAGATAATAGTAATCTATTATCGAAAAACTTACTAAAATATTATTTAAATTTTTTAAATCATTAAAACTTAATAATTGACGTTTTTAACAACCTCCACCCGTGGGTATCTACAAACCAAATGTAAAAAGCATCAATAAACTTAAAAATACATAATCTATAATCTATGGTACCTAACTTTTAGATCTCTACTTAATTAATGGTAAATATACGTATGTGACTGTGATGTAAAAATTTTTGGCTTGCATAGAAATTTGTGGACCAGTGCAAACGAAAGTCAAATCAAGAATAATTAATGGAGAACAGACCGAGCCGTATGAATTCTGCTTCCAAGCAAATGTGTTCGGACGCACTGTTATTAAGGGGGATGGTGGAGAAAAGGAAATTCGGTTTTATTGTGGAGGAAGTTGTATTGGAGAACATTGGATTATGACAGCTGGTCACTGCTGTAACTAGTACGTAAAAATTAAAATACTTTCTAGGAGATATTCACACTTTAACTATGCCGTATATCTCTCTTTAGAAATATCTTTAATAATATTTGAAATATCTTTCGGAAAGAAACCACGGGCAATTATAATCAATCTAAAACAATACAACGTTTCTCACTAGTAGTGATTGATTTCAACTTGCATTGTGCAAGCATCAATCTTTCACTAATAGTTTTTCAGGGTTTGATGTTTAAAGCTTTTTATAACTATGAAATATTACACATTTTTATAAATTGTAATTTAATTCTAAGAGATAGTTTGTGTTAACGTTAATGTGTAAAAGCAAAATCATGGATCATATTTCTACCTTTCGTTGATATCCTAAGCTGTATTATATCCCCATAAGGTGTGTGCCATGGCCATGGCGAAGGACCTGAAGGATAAAGTTTAAAGCTAGAAATTGCACACAAATGTAATGTATATGATCCAGATTTTTTTTGGAAAGTCGTTCATGATGTAGACAAACATTTGTTTTTTTCTTTCTTTGCATGCCAATGTTTTCGATCTAAATCATATTATGTACGACGGCCAAATACACACCTTTAATCTAATTGTCTATATAAAACGGTCTAGTCCACCTGCAGGGATTATCAACCCGGAGTTCTGGATTAATCTTGGATCATACGACATGTTTAACACAACGGAGCCATCCCAGAGATGGTTTTTCAGCAACCAATTTTATGTTCATCCTAATTGGGATTATTATTTGATCGCTAATGATGTCTGCCTCATCTACATTAACCAAACTATTGAGTTTACACGTAAAATATTGTACCTACTTATGTTTACTTGCCTTCATTTAAAATCCGCAGAATCAAATGTCACGAAAAAAGGTTACCTAAATGTTTTTTATTCTGACAACCAGACATAACCAACCAACCATCATAATATGGCACACGGGGCCATTGTATCAAACTTAATTTCAAATTCAATCTGGAAATCTAAATAACTGTTTTATGGATCTTGCTTTTAAGTTTGATGCAAAAGTTGAACAATTTCCTATATTTTTTCCAGCTAATCTACTTCCATTTTGTCATTCACTGTTTGACAATGCCCCAATTGGCATAAATAAAATCCGCCTTCCTTTTAACGATTTCAATTCTCAAATTAGCAAAAACATTAAGTCGTATTTACGTATTTACCTAACCTAAATGTGACGGCCAAAAATCCAGCCCTTTTTGCAATCACGATAATTCCCGCTTTTATCAACCGCAATTAAAATCCACCGAATCTTCTCGAGAAATACAAATTGTCATACCTTTGAAATTTTATAAATATTTTTTTGCCAGTAAGGGAATTTTTGTGTAAATATGAGACTTCAATGTTTTTGCCAAAAAGTGTAGGACAAAATGGGGGATTACCTGCTAACTATTTTACAGTATTTGCATTATATGATTTTGTGGGTTGAATCTGGGATAAAATATATTCATTGTCATACTGAAATTTTTGATAATCTTAAATAAACGGTATTTTAAGATTGAGAAGTAACATTATGTAATTTATTTCGTATTGGTGGTCATTAGCTGAAATTTGCCCAGCATGCTACCCGGGTCCATGCACCGCTCCAGGTCAATTGACAACCAAAGCTCTTAAAGGATCTATTGTTACACTAAATGGACGGGGCCTCACTGACCCAAACGGCCGTCTCGCAAACAGTAAGTTTTTATCTAAGTTAATTCCATGGCAGATATACTACGAGAAATATTGCAATACCGTATATTACGAATTACAAGCCCGAGGGTAGTTATAGATTTAAGCAAAAGAAGATGGTATTGTGTCCCATAGGGGGGCTTATTGCGTTCTTGGGAATTTAAATTTCAATTGCAAATTATTGTATATCAAAGAACATTTCAACATTAAGTAAGTAGTTAGCTAAAATGGATAGGATGGGCATCATTTGTTATCTGAATTGATAATCATATCCCGTGGTAAAGACTCCCAAGCTGTTAGTTCTTATCCATTGGCATACTATGGGAAGAGGTGGTGCCCTAGGATTTCCCCTTTGGTGTACTCCATGCCCCTAGGAAATATCCACATATTGTATGAGTCCTTATCAAATCCTTAAACGTTCGGTTCCAAGATACATCCGCTGGGTGAATGTATTTAGTACAGCCCCTGCCCTGCGATGACTGTGATGTCGTCTTCCGTAAAGACGACATCATTATTAATTATTGGGGTGTCATTATTAGCAACCGCAATTTCTGCGGTTTTGAGAAGTATTGCGGATCTTGTTACGCAGAAATTCTCCTCTCTCTGCTGCAGGATCCAAACTTCCAGCTGAGATTTCAGGTTTGGATAGCTGGCATCGAGTATTACGAGTATCTTATCTTTTCTTGGAAAGCTTAATAATTATAGTAGTAGCAACCTCAACAATAAGGCACTTAGTATATTATACGAGTATACCGAGCATTTATGCTCTCCAATTTTTATATTTTGAGGACATAAACTCGCGTCTGCAGTTTCAAAATAATTACATTACCAACTCATGAATCTTAAACATTAATAGGCAATAATATTGTGAAAGTATTCAAAACATCTTTATTTTTAATTTTATTGGATACTCCCCACACAATAATAATAAGCAGTCGGGGACCGAAACGCTATTTACTATGTAAATAATGAAATTGCATTAATTATGTAGGTACAGATATACCTATAGTATGCATACCGACATAGTAGGTATATTTAAAAGTGTTTCATGAATATGTAAATAAGCACGTTTTGATTATTAATTCAGGCATCTTCATTACAACTAACTGTCTTATACGTATTTATTCAGACCCGGCAAATAAGTGTCGACTTAACTTCACAGTTCATTTACCAACCATTATACCTTCATAGTATAGTATTACTAACTCCAAAGCATATTTAAACGTGGCAAAGACTGCTGTGTGGAGTGCGGAGTAAGGCTCAAGGCTAACTTTAGGTACTTAAAGAAGCTAAGATATTGCAAAACAAATAATACCTTAACTCAATAAGTGCATTAAAGTTTAAAACACATAGGTGTATATAGTTCCTTTCCAATGGCAGAATGATTTCAACAAAAATGTCCAAAATTACCAAAACATGAAAATTTCTTCTTTTGAAATAGCTCCCCCAAGGGGCACATGCGTTTCTTTGGTCAAAAAGCTCACGAAACTATAGTTCCCCGTGTAACTAAATTGGAGGATACTGTCGTTAAATGATGTACCTTAATATTACTATTTCTCTTAAGAATATTTTTAGAATATTTTAGTATCCTAATGTTAAGCCATACACTAAATACGATACTATACTATACAGAAATTATATAGGCACTGGCTTGCTAATAAAACCCATAAAGGAAATAATATGATTAGGTATGTATAGTTATATATTTTTGAGAGTAAATTCAAAAGAATTTGACACATTTTGATAGTTCGACCCATTTACAATCTTTCCATTTCAATAAAATAAATAAGTGATCCTATTTTTATCCCATATCATGTATAATATTACAAATATTATGAGATTTAATAGCAAGCAAGCATTTTTAGAATTTGTCTTCTCACCATATGGCAACAGCAATTATTTTATCTGTTAAACTGGTCATAGTCTCCATAACTGAGTGTCGATTAACATCAGATACGTATATGCGTAATCCAGTCACCTTAATCGACCGGATAGTATAAGAAATTAATTTACGGTTTAGTTGGTTTGTTTTCGGTGGCAGGAAAGCGAGATTAATTTTTAAATTGTCTATGCAATTATTAAAAGCTGGAATTACAGTAGTCATGCTCTTAATGTAAACATACAGCGTGTACACTCCAAATGATGCATCTGCCAAAATAAATGCAAGTGTCGATAATTGCTCCCTTACATTTGTGAATCTTATTACTTCAAAGAAATAGTAAGTGTCGCACAGCATTTGGATGTACAATATTGTCTTAAAAACCCAATTTATTGTAGACATTGAGTTGTTATACTGAGAGATTAATAACCCGAAGCTTTTGCAATATTTTTGGACTATTTCAATTTTTTCTTCGATTTCCAGTTCTGTGTTTTTGATGCGTAGCATTGGAGTTGACCTTTGTCGTGGGATTTCTTCTTTGCGAGTTGATAAACGGGGAGAATGTTTCGATTCATCGTTGATTCCAATTACTGACTCTGATTCTTTGATATTAACAGAAGATATAATATTTTCTCTTTGACTAGCTTGTAGCTGCAAGAAATTAGCCATGTTGTTCAGGCAAAGGGTGATGTTAAATCCTACGCCTACGTTTGTATAAACAAGTGCGTAGTAAGAAAAGATTGTATGAATTATGAAACAGACATCGTGTAAACAGAAGATGTAGAAGATGAAAATGTTGTCGCAATCCTTGATAAGCGAATACGTGTACATATAATGCTGAGGATTTTCAGAATACCGAGCAGAGAATAAAAGTAAATATACCATAATAATTGGCCTGTTAAATAAAACGACAGACAATATAAATGCAGTTACGAATTGATCAAATTAGCATCATAGCATATATATAAGTGTAAAAGGTTTAAGGAGATGAATGCATTCCCAAACTTAAACCGCCTCTTTTCCCGTTACTCCTTTTGAGAGTATTATCGTTAAAATCGTTTAAAATTATATATCTTTTAAAATATCTCAAAATCAGTAAAGGAAATGGGGAAAGAGGGTTTGGGTATTAAGCAACCCTGAAAAATGGGAATTTACAGTCTTGTGTGATACTCTGACACTGATAAAAGCACCAATTCATAAGCGACCATGGTATTTTCAATTTTCTGATAGCATTCCCAAATAAATAGCGGTGGCAATTTTTTATTTATAGTGTATAGAAAACAAATATTTGAATTTTGTTTATCTCCTTAAATCCCTTACGTATTAGCTTACCCAACAACCAACCAGTAATTTCTTGTTGACTTTCCAATTTCTTTTCGACACAAATTATAGTCATCACGAATTTTAAAATGTATTTCATTTTGTATGTTTAGAATTTCTTTTATTATTTCATAAAACGGGTAACATTTCCCATAAATTGACACAAAAATCAAATAGAAACCAACCACTAACAGCCAGATTAAAAGTTCAATGTAGCTAGCAAAATCCATTTTGTTTGGAGTAGCTCCAAGTCCTAGGAGCACGAAATAAATCGCTTTAAGACCTGTGTTCACATTCCACAGAAAATACACACATTTGGAAAATCCACTAACTTTCACCAAGTCGAAATAATGTTTTTGTGATTTGCTTCTTTTCAACTTCGTTGTTGAGAGACCGACATAAGGAAATAGTGAAAGGACGTCGGATACAATTTTTTTATTTGTCTGTTTCGTTTCCATTTTCTTATATATTTACTATTTAAATATTAAGATTAAATAACTTTTTAACTTTAGATATTTTGTTGTTTGTCTGTCGGAAATGCATTGGTATTTTGACGGAATATTAGTAGGTACTGACTAGCTTTTATAGTTTGAAGAAGTTAAAATTCTTCTGCAGTCTAAATTAAATAGTTAGATTAATGACAGGTAAATGAGCACATTTAAATCATTAACAAAGGAGTTTCGGGGAATTTTTCATTGGGAATTATGCCATTAATTTTTATAAACATGAATTGCATACTCAGCCAACTACTTAGACAACGGTCTATTGCAATCACTTGAAATTTTGGGTTAGGTAGGTACCTATGCCGAGTGCCGACTTATTATACTTACATACCTACTATTATGCATACTACACACTGCATGGAAAAGCGTTTTGGGAGGGAAGTGTAGAGATTCAATTATTAATGGGGACGGGAGTGACGGGACATCTTCATTACTATTTGTATTGTCTTAATTTACATAACAGTTAAATAGCTCTGCCAGCCAAATAGAAATTTAAGTTCAACAGACTGACCACATAAGCTCTTGGAAAGAAACGGACGCTTGCAATTTAAGTAAATGGGCATTTAGTAATGGCAAACAATGCTATAATGCATTCTTGGTCACTGATTTGCAGTACTAAAACTACTTCTTACGAAAATACTAGCTTTATACAGTGACAAAATTATATAACAATAATAAAATTTTTGATGAAACAAATGGTAAAAGTTTCACATTACAATATTTAGGATAATTTAGCAAAACTCTCTCTCTCTCTTTCAATGTTTATATTTTTCGGAAAAATTCCAGATTGCCTCATCAGACCCCTTTCCCCTTCCCCCTACCAAAAAAGCGTACCTATTATCTATGTCTTAAGACAATGATGCAAGCGGATAAAACTGATACATGACAATAAATATTAAAGGATGAAAGAAATGAAAATGTGTATATGTTAGCGGCAATAAGAAAATTCAGGCAATAAGCTTAATGCCTAGGCATTAAGTAAAATTTTGTAAAAAGTGTAGTTTTTTATGTTTAAAATTCAGAAAACCATTTATGTAG
>JABASI010004710.1:0-13558 GCA_019776505.1 Tomocerus nigrus | reverse complement strand
ATTTAGATGTTTGCTGAGTGCGGGGACATAGCTTTTAATGTTCTCCAGGCTTATTCACCCAAAGTTCACGTCACGTCACGTCACGAATGCTTTACTGGAGCAATGAAGTGGATGAGTCAACTCAAGACTCACTCAAGACATGCAACCACACACAGAAACGGCTCGCGACTCTGCATAGGACAGGGGAATGAATATCACAAAGCTTTTAACCTAAAAACTACTCTGGTTGCTACTTACTTCAAGACTACAACGCTATCGTGTAAGAGTGTATGGCTGACACATACTCACAACAGCAGCACATCAAACTTCACAACATAACATAAGACAAGGAAAGGAGTGAGCAAATAAACAGAGTCGGAGAATGAGCTAAATAAGAGCTAAGGCATTGTTATGTTTTAGTTTACATTGCCAGTTTGCCAGTAGCCATAGACAGGCAAGGCAGCGAGTCCTTCATGAAATTCGCTGAGCAGAACTCCACCACATCCAGTCACGCTCACACACAGGCAGACTACAACTAGACACTTACAATTTTATTCTTTTTCACCTCCATCCTAATTCTATCTATCTCCTCTCCTGTACATAAACACCTACACACCCTCACCCTGCATTATTCCAACACTTATCAGTTCTATCAGATTTAAGTGCAGTACAGACACTGTGAATCCACAGACAGAGAGTGTGCCGTATACTTTACATTGTGCTCTTCACTCAGTGAGTCACTCTGTGGATCTACAAACGTATATCCAAATATAACTTTTCTCAAAGTGCATAAACAGTAGTAGTACCTACCTAATACATATACCTCTACGTACTACTTAAATGTATTTAGAAATATTTGGAAGGTGGATGTCTATAATGTAGAGCTATGCATATCTTATATTTACATTGTAAGGATTAGTACAATAGTAATACTATTGTCATCATTATTATTAAAACAGCATTGCATTACGGGAATCCATGTCTGATTAAATAAAACTCTCTGCCGTCTCTGTGTAATCCACACAAAGTTCGCCTACTTAAACGTCAAAAGTTAAATGATGCTACTTATGTAGCAGGCGTAACGAAGAATCTATTGAATTACATACTTATCCTGTGAAACTAAGTGAAGGTGTATAAGGTTCATGATAATACTAACAGCTCTTAACTCCTGACCCTATTACAGCTCTTTCTACTAAATCTTTACTTTTAAGCTGAGACTGACTGAGCTATCTGTATAACTCTGCGAGGAGTGGGATCATAGTCAGTCAGAGTGCTTACACTCATTCTTCGTCTCTTCTATAGTTTAACATTTAAGTTGTGTGCTCTATTGCTATTTATTCATCACATTCATCAGACACCACACAAAGATTTACATTTGTGGAGCAGGGCAGGAGGAGAGGCGGAATTTGGTCTGAAAGTGCAGTAAAAAAGAAGACCTTCAAAAGCTCAACGACATGGCCAACAAGAACAACTTGCACTTTTTCCTCCAACGCACACAACTGTCCTAGCACTACACACAGACTCCTTGATATTTATTCTCTCTTTGAGTTACTCACGTCCACTTCACATCTCCACAGACAGTCAACAACAAAAGAAGGTAAATCTCATTCTTTATGCACAGTAGCAGTTTACATTTATTTATAGAGTGTAAATAGATTATAAACGGATTTGTAGCACACGAAAAAGTTGGAATTAAATCTAAAGAGATAAATAGAAATAAGAAGAATAGGACAACGGAGCACTCTCCAAACTCCCCCATCATTAAATTTCTCTACGCTTGCACGTGAGGCAGAATAAGAGTATATTATTTGTATAGATTTCCTTTAAATCCAGGATTAGTGGATTAGTAATCCTACATTAGAGTTAGAATCGATATGGCTATTGATTCGCCACTCAACTCTTGTGTCCTGTCTGCATAATACATATACCTGGGTAAGGGAGGTGGTGCTCGGGTCCATCGTCTCATGGAAAAGCTACTAATAATGTTTTGTACGTACGTAGACATAACATACCATACCTACATTAATTATGCACTATAACATTGATTTGTGTGGTGAGTGTGGTGGTGTAGCGTAGTGTGGTGTTGTTTTAGTGGCAGCTTGGAGAGTGACTACAATTTAGAATTTATTTATAACTCTTCCACTGACAGACATTTACTCCTGTTACAAAGGTCAAATCGCAATCCTTATTTTAGAAAAATGTCATTATTCTTATTTTAATACTACACGTATCGTTTTCTGAGGGTTTTCTGATTTTTTTGTTTCGGATTCATTTCAAATTAATAGTTAATTAGCCTCGCTAATTGTTTGTCTCATATACAGTGAGAATCTCGTATAATGAGAAATGGGTAAGTGTTTCATATGGTTTATCCCTCAAACAAAGTATTAGCGTATAAACAGTATAATTCTTTCTTTTGCAATTCTGCCAATGAGTAGAGTCATGGTAGTAAGAAATTAGAGGAAATGATGTCTCAATCTCACCTCTATATCTAAGACAGTGACGCGAGCAGGAAAACAAAGACATTATGTAAATATAATAGCAGTAGGGAGTATGGGCAACTCACGTAGTATGTGTAATAATTTATTAATAATAATATAATCATAAATTAAATAGGGAAATTAAGATGAGTAATTAAGTTTTGCTGTCTAATGCTGTTGTTTGTTCATTTAATAATACAGCATGGCAATTGCTGAATCTGTTGAACAATTAGCGAATAATCAGTTTCCGATATTGTAGCAGCCTGCACCTTGGTTTTGACTGAACGAGTCCCATTCCCATTGTCTGACTCCACCCTCAGCCCTTGACTCTATCTGCCTATTGTCTAATCCTCTGTAGCCACTCATTGTGTCATTGTCTAGTCTTCGTTTCTTTCTGCACTCGTGCTACTCACAAAGTACATACAATGCAGTGGACTAACATCCTGCAGTAACCATTGTTTCCAAAATATCTCCATCCCCAACATATAGGGAGAGCAAAAAATTCTAAAGTCTCGTTTTCGCTAGTCTTGTTTTATCTTGTAAGGTTGTTAGGTTCCACCCATTCTGCAATAAATCTCCATCGGTAATTGAATTCATTTTTTGAGTTTGACAATATGAACAAGTAATACAACCTTAATTTATATGCACATAAAAACATTCTGCTATATTCTACAAACACGTCGTACTCCGAATAATTAGCAGTTGACATTTCTGCGGCTTTTATTTTGATATTTTTCATATAAAAATGACCACACTACAATAGGTACCAAAGAACCAATTAACAATCTGTTTTACAATAATGCACATTTAAATTTTGTGGATCTATACCTAGGCATGAACAGAGATTATAATCCAATATTTATTATAGCTACGTTATACATAATATAACAGTGGATTAGTGTTTACTTTTGTATGTATGCATAATCAGTTGAGTTTTGACTTAGTGCGGGTGCTATAATTATTTTCATAAAATATTATTTCAGTAGCAGAATTGCAGACAGATGATCTAGTTGAAGGCAGGAATTGTTCAACTGTTGCTTTTAATTCAAGTAATAAAGATAGAAAATGAGAGCTAATTAAGAATAACCGCAAGTTTTATAATATGCTCTTTGACAGACATTATCTAGGTATTCGGGAAACAATTATTATGTAAGTAATATTACTATTGCACATTGCTTCTTGTAAAGAAAGTCACACACACGACTATATTTCTGTTTCTCATCTGTTGTTTCTCAATCTCACTCCTCCTGACTTACGTCAGATTACGTCTATCTCAGACTCAGCAGACTCAGCAGACTCAGCAGACTCAGAGGATTGCAATAAAAAAGTTCTAAAATTAGAATATCAGTTCCAGTAGAGCAGGAAATTCGTGCTCACATCACATCCAGTCACTAAGGGGCAACTCAGACGAAGAGAAGAAACGGGTTCTGTTTGGTGAGAACTGTTTTCTCTGTAGGGGCATACAACAAACTACAACTGATCAGCTATATATAAGGGGGCGGGTCGGCGGGTGTCCTCCTCTCTCGCATGCAATCCGTGTCCTTTGCAATCTTTAAGGACACATGCTTTTAATACTAGAATACCAACATAAATTAACCGAATTTCCCTTGACTCACTTCCATCTCTTATCAAAAATAAAAATATATCAGAACAAATTTTATTAAAAAAACAAGATTCCCTTCTATAATTAGAGTCCAATCTCTCTTGACAGTTTTCCCCATACATTTTCCCTATTCTTGTTACGAAATTCTGTTAATTGATAATTAATAATCGTTAGAGCCACCGGCCTTATAGCACCTGACTGAATAGCTGAGTATATAATACTTTAATAACGACAAGCAATTGAAAGAATAAAGTTAATGCAGGTATATTATTACAAAACCCTTGTTAATTAACAATTGAGTTGGGGCAGTGCATCGAGGAAGAGTGAGAATAATCTACACATACAAACGCATGTACATATATTTATACATATTTATTTATTCATTCATTCATTCAGCAGTTTTTTTTCCTTTTTTGAAGGTTGTTGCTCTGTTAAATGACACAGGATATTTTGATAAACATTGCTATAACTATATATTGGTACTCTATGAACCAATTTCCATACTCATATTCTAAATGAAAATATTTCGCAACATCTTCGATACACAAATAATCACATAATATACACTTATGTTTAGATTCCTTTTGCGTGTGCTAAGCTAAGTAATATTATTAATAAGCATAAATTATAATTAATATTATTATTGTAGGTAGGCCTACTGTTATGTTTGGGATTGTGCAAGGGGCCAATAATAAAATGTGAAATCATATCAAATCCCACTTCACATACTTCACAAAAGGTATGCAGTGAGTGGTTATGATAATATTATTATTCTCTTGTTATCTGTGTATATAGTGAGGAGTAGCTGGATGTGCATGAGGATATAAAAGTTGGAGGCCACCGTTTGAGCAGTTCTTGCCATCCCAATAGACAGTCATCGGAGAGATCCTGGAGACTTCAATCCCACTCGGCAGAATGACGGAAGTGGAGCCTTACGGAGGTGGAAACACTTCCAACAATCAGGTTCACACTTCATTCATTCATTTGCCTTAATTGAGTTTCTAAGATTCAAAGCTTTTATTTCTAATGTTGGACAATTGCATTGCATCGTAATAATAATATTTACTTTTTTACTGCAGGGTGGTGGGAAGGAAGGAGCACCAGGCCTGAATATCAACAGATATGCCACGAAGAAGACTATAGCCCAAGGGTAAGCACATAATTAGCTTTCAATATTTGCAATAATATCTCAATGGCATTTATGTAATTTCCATGTAATTTGCATAATTAATACTGAATCTCCTGGATTGCTGCAGTCAATGAGCATAATAATAAAAAATAATGATAATAATTAATTATAATGGCAATGTTTATATGAGATTTGTTGCGTGTTGTTCTTGTGTGTGGTCAGGATGCTGGATATCGCCCTGCTGACCGCAAATGCGTCTCAGTTGAAGTATGTGCTGCAGGCTGGGAAGCATAAGCACCCGTTCTACACGCTCATGATCAGCCTCATCTCCGTTTCCATCTTCCTCCAGGTTCTCTTCTTTTTTACCTAACAGCCTTATCATCCCCTTTTATATGCATGGACATATTTCCCAAACGAAGGGGGGCTCATTAGGTAGGTAGCTAAATATAATCTAGGATGATTATTGTTGGGGTTTTGTTTGTGCATGTCTAGAATGCTCAAGTGAGGCAGTAAATGGAAATATTATTATAATTATTATGTAGTTCCTTTCCGGATATGATTTTGCTGATGGTCCAGTGTTTCCGAATTTGTGAGAGGCTAAAAATGCTTAGCGAATTAAATGTGAAAGGCGTGTGAATTGAAATTTTCGAACAGCAGATAGGGACTTAGAAATTAAAGAGCATGATTACGAAGGATGAGTCTTTTACTGTCTGGCTTTCAGTTGTTAGTGCAGGGAGTTGTTTTAGGTTGTTGCCACTTTATCCTAAACTACATTAATCTGCTCGCATTGATCAGTCTTGTGAGTTAACGAGTAGGATATTTTTGGTAGTATATAGGGCGTTTTGTTATTTAATCACCAAAAAGCTGAAAACATTCACCTATAATAAGATCCTTCCATATAATATTGTTATATTGTATGCCTGTACTAATATGTATACCTATATAATATATATTTATATATAACACCTACTTCCGGTATTCCTACCGGTGTGCCTATGATTATATCCTGCACTACTGTACTCTACTTTCCAAAGATAACTAACGAAGTAGAATTATGGCAGGTGATGGGGTTATTGGTTGCGTATAAAATTGCTGACGTCCTGTTCCGATATAATAAAGTAGCTATATACTAATAATTAATGTTAATGCTACTAGAATGGCAAATTCATTTATTTTGTTTGTTCAAGTAAAAGGAAGAAGGAAATCTCGCTTTTATTCTGTGAGTATATAGAAGGAAAGTTTGTATGTTTTAAGGAGATTACTATGCATGCAGGTATCGGGATAACATTACTTGCAGGCACCAGGTAAATGCCTCAAGGCTCGTCGACTCTGTTACCATGAGGAAGTGGTGTAAGGTAAGCCCGCCAAAGAGTTTGGCAATTAAAATTTCAATTTTTAGGGAAATTCTACTGGTGTCAGAAGGAAAAAGGTGAAATATAATTTCCAAACTCTTTGCCGGGCTTACCTTCCACCACAACAGAGTCGACGAGCTTTGTAACTACCTGGATTCAAGTGGATTCATACATTGTACAATGCTTGCATATTGTTTGTATGATGCATAATCTTAAGAATGCTAAGGCAGGCAATAAGGCTGTTATAGATGTTTGTGAGTGAGTGGCATGCAGCGAGATGTGTGGATTGAGGAAGGTGTGCAGTTTGGTTGCA
Source organism: Tomocerus nigrus (assembly GCA_019776505.1). Classification (NCBI taxonomy): domain Eukaryota; kingdom Metazoa; phylum Arthropoda; class Collembola; order Entomobryomorpha; family Tomoceridae; genus Tomocerus; species Tomocerus nigrus. The sequence continues at coordinate 6,705 of JABASI010004710.1, read as the reverse complement.
TGTAAATGTCGTCTCACGTCACGACATTTGCTATTGATCTGCAGACGCCAAAGGCCACTGAACTGACCAACAACAAACTTCCATTAACTGCATATAGCACGGAAAAAAATTCCCCACGAATTCCCGTACATGTTTTCACTTTTCACCTTTTCGGCTCCTTCAGAACAGAAACAGAGAATTAGAACCGAGTTGTTCTGTTCAGCAGCAATCCAGTCCTTTTCTTACTACAGCACAGCGTTACTATTCCATTTGTATACATCACACACATTCAATCTTCCTTCATTATTTACTTCCTGTAATTATGTCGTCCAAAGACAACTTTGTTACATTTACAATTTAGTTATGCAAGGGCTGTTGGCTCCAGCAGCAGGTAGCCTCGATTATGGAATCAGCTATGCTTTGAGCTGGATCAATTGCATGAATTCCATAAAATCCAAAAAATTCTTTTTCAGGAAACTAGCTTTAACTGAAAATGGGTGGCAACAAAAATGGGGAGAGCGGGTTACCAAAAAAATCCAATATGATCCTAATATTTACAAAATAAGCTACCCGATCATACGCCCTTTGGTTTATAGCCGGAATAAATCCTTTAAATTACATTGCAGAAGTTGTACATTTTTTGTAGAGTTTTAGAACTGCCCTCTTTCACGAGTTTGAAAGTTATACATGGGTTTTAAACTTTTAAGCGTCTACAGTGGGTGTGCATGGGTGTGAGTAGTTCTCGCAGTTCTCTGCTGTACGCTGGAGCGATATTGCCAATCTTGTAATGACTTCTTTAGGTACCCAAACCCAACTCAAAAGTAGGAGGCCACAAAGAGATCTTTGTTTATCATTATAAGATTTTAAAAACACAACTTCACAAATTTTAGGGAAAGGTAAGATGGTTAGCTGGTAGGTCTGGCTACGGAGATATTTCCAGGGGATGTGAATGTTTTGAGGGGATGTCGCATCAGAAGACTGAAGTCATAGGATTAGACCAGGCAAGGACAATGATGAGTGGTGGTGGGTCGGTGAGAGGATGCGATGCGATGGAATGGAGGTGACTGATGTGATGTGCTTTTGTAGGTGATCTCTGGATTGTTGGCCTTGTCCATGAACATGTTCCGCGACTGCCGCCTGCACCTCCCCGACAATATCTTCTCCGCCCATTTCATTAACTACCTCCAGCTAGGACTCTCCATTGCCATTGCTGCCGTCAATTTGGTCATCTCCGTCTTCGATCCCGCCCAGAGCAGCCTTGCCGCCCTGAACAACGTTATATCCGTCGCCACCGGGGGCGGAAACTAAAAACATCTTCAATATTATGTCCATCCGGCCTTGACATACGCATGCGTACATATTTTTACAGAGGTATGTGATGTGTCCAGCCAGCAGGGAGGCTTTTATTCTCTTGTGCTCAGGTTTAGCTAGTTGCGTGTATCTGGGAGAAAGAAACCATCCGAGACGGATATAATGAAGTGCCGCGCGTCGCAGTGCAAATGATGTAGATGGCGCACAGTGGTAGTGTGTAGTGAATGTCGACAGACGGACAGAATGGCAAAATAAAACCATAAAGTACCCGCCGGTATTTCGTAATTAAAACAATATGCAGATTTAGTCTTGTTGTGGTAATAGTAATGAGGAAAGAATTAAAGTAGTTGCAGTTTTGGTCATGACAGCCCCTCAGCGCATGCTCTATTTTTATAGCATCCTTTTTCTTAGCATGTGGGATTGAGTTACCAGCTATAATTATTGTAAAAATTATGCGAATATTCGTCCACCTACTAAAGATTGTTGTTGTTTTGTGTCAGATTACGGTGGGGATTTGTTTCCTGGTGATCGGGAGTCTGAACATCAACAAGCCAAAGTCGCAGCGAACGGCGGACATTTTGAATAACGCGATCACGATGCAGATCTTCGTGATCACGGCGGTGAATGTGATCATCTCCTCCTTTGGCATCGAGTCAGTTCAGATCGAGGAGAGTCGCTACTACAACGACGAAGCCAAAAGAGCCAGTCGTCTCCAGCAGGCACAGGCAGCCAACTTGCAAGAAGCCAACCGCTCCATTTTCCAGCTCTCCTCCTCCGACTCCCTCATCTCCACCTCCGGAAGAGTCACTTTCGACGAAAACCTCCTCGGCTAGTCCATCCCCTCTCTCTCGGGCGGGCTCCTTAATTGTGCAACTAACTATTACAGACTGGACGGAATGAATCTCCAGACGAGACAGAGGCCTTGCAGATTATCGTAGACTAACACAAGACTCAGATGGTTATAATTGATGAGTTGCTTCTTTGTACTGGGCTTTGTGAGAGTATTGAAACGAATGTATTAGCAAAAGCAATCTTCCACTGCTCACAATTTTTCAGCGAATGCTACGAAACTTTGGTCAAAATGCGATTTGATATTATCTAGCGCACCCGAAGGCCAAAAGGGATTAATTGTTTTGAGTCGGAAGGCAGTTGCCGATAAGTTCAACATTAAATGGAAATATTTAAAACCGTCGGCAACTGCCTTTTGGCCTTCGGATGCCCTAGATAATATGAAATCACATTTTGACCAAAGTTTCGCAGCATTGGGGAAAAAATTGTGGCCTGTGGAATTTTTGGTAATACATTCGTTTTACTACTCAGTGCATGTCAGGTCCCACATTTTACAGTGAGGCATTTATGACATTATGGTCCTACTGCAGCCTAATGTATTATACAAAACTAATTGGAAGTGTTGCGTTAAAAATTTGGAAGGATTCAATTATTTACCAACTACTCTATGAATAGATTTTGTTAGATCACACTCGTCGTGGGTGACTGCTCAATGGATCTACTAATTGTTAAACTCCGACTATCGCCCCTCGGAGAAAGCAATAAACGGGGCAGTGCAGTGCAGTGGCATGATATCCTTGAATATTATTCTACTCTCAGGACTTTGTACCTGCCTAAATGTACATTATACTTACAAGTAAACGTTATAATAATAATCTTATTATCATAAAAGAAGTGGAAACAAACAGTACATTTTCTACCTACAATTTAAGGACAGATACACATCTGTGTAAATTTTGTAGATTCCTTTGTAGGGTTCCTTTTTTCATTAAATTGTAATCCCCATCCCAAAATCAGCATCAGTGGGTTATCTATGGCTCTTGCGCTAGTTTTAGTTATTTATAGGTATATCTAACCACACCATTGTAAAACGGTATCGTTTTGACTAAAATGATAGTAAATAGTACATAATAATATTACTGTAATACTATTATACCTACACATAATCTAGTTAGGTAATTAATGGAAGAAATAATAATATTTGACTCCAGTTTTTCCTAACCAAGTTGACAAGTATTTTCAAAAGAGGTTGACTACTAATTGCCCATTGTTTCAGATTGATTGTCTCAATCTATCCAAGTACTAACTAAATATTCGATTTCGCGAATGCACACGAAATCACGGGAGGAATTCCTCTTTTTTGACAACAAATATTTCAGCCCCCGCAGGCAGATACATGTAATTCCGAATTTTTTCGATTTGAGAATCGCATCTTGCACCACCCGTCCCGTTACCCGCCTTTCTTCTCCTTAGTATACCTTGCCTTGAACTGAAAACAAAAATAGCCCTAAAATGTAGCTCTTTTTTAGCGACGATTTTTATCCTCAAAATGAGCTCCATTGAGTCCTCTAGCATGTCCATGGTATTTAATTGTCTTTATTATAATGTCTTTAATAATTATATTGACTCTATCTGCCTATAAGTATAATATGAATATGTATCGATGTGAGGTCATGAGCATTAAACATATTAAAAATAACCGCAGGTATAATTACCATTTGTATAGTTTCTTTCTTTCCGTACTGTTTGTGTACACTTCAAACTTTTCTATTTTTATTTGTTCAAGTTGCTTAATTGTTTGTTTATGTACTTATTTATTAATCTTTATTGTTTATCTGCCTTAAGTAGGTTATCTATTTATATGTGTACGTCTATACATTTATCTTCATTAAATTGAGTTAGCACGCGAAAATGAGAATTGAGATCCATGAGTGGAATGAAAGTAGAATGTTTATGGGGGTTGACTACTTGAGTATATTAGAGGAGAATGAGTGAATGGAATTTTTAATGAATAAATATTTTATGTCATGCATCGTGCATCTATAACACTTGTACTAAATGATATTACTAAAATAAATATGATTATGATGAAAAACAATTTGCGAAACGAAAGCCGATCTACTTTCAAATAACATTACCAAATTCGAAGCGCAGCGTTACGTATATTTTACCGTTTGTCCTTTCCTCCCAAATGGAACTTTTGAAATCAGTGGAAAAGCCAGTACAAGGACAATACCCTACACAAACAGGTACAATTATAATATGCCTCGTTTTGAAACATCACATGAACTTCCATCGCGATCAACATAGATTCTGGTCACATAATGCGCTCTGTTAAATGGATACTACTATAGTATAGTATTGTATATTAGGCATTTGGCCATACAGCGTTTCCATACAACACTTGGGTCACATGGGTGTAATATACATGGACATTATTTAAATACTTCCCGTACATAGAACAACGGAATCGGTGACCAAAATTGAGACAGTTTTTATTAATTTCCCTATAATATGGTATCGCGGTTAAGAACCGCGTGGAAATTACATGTCTTGTCTTATCATGTTAACACTAAATTGTCTGATGTAAAGAAGAAAAGGCTAAAGGATAAAAAGGTTATGGTATAATAAAACGTCAATTACGTTACAGTCAAATTATGAACATTTTGAGAGGAGGAAACATCACTTTGAAATTCCTAGAGACACTATAGTTTTTTAAAATTAAGATTAAACGCTATCTTATTTCGTTCCTGATATTATGCCAATAAGGGAATTTTGTGGCCGACAGACAGAGTTACACAAAAATTGATCATTCACATAAAGCACCATCCCGGTAGGTACTTGATAAAAATCATATGAATATGATAACATAAATGGCAGAAGTGTATATATAGGAAGACTGATTCTTGCTTGGAATTGAAACGATGTAGAAGAGTGGGAGAGAGATGAAGTGACATTGACATCTATGACCTCATGGAAAACCTTGAGAAGACAACTTAACTTATTTGGCTGTTGAGTGTGGATGCGCCGGTCGGAGAGGCCGTCTTGGGAGAGAGAAGATGAAGTGACATTGACATCTATGACCTCATGGAAAACCTTGAGAAGACAACTTAACTTATTTGGCTGTTGAGTGTGGATGCGCCGGTCGGAGAGGCCGTCGAGCCCCATCACTCACCTCTCCTCATAGTCAGTGCTCGTAAATGTCAAGTGGCCCGATCGACGGATCATGGCAGGCAACTTGTTTTTGAGTGGACCAGTCTGCCACGCACAGCCAGCATCAGAGCTAGAGAGAGAGAGAAAGAGAGTCAGTTCAAGTAGAATTCAATGGAGAAGAAGACATAAATTTCGTTGAACGAGGTCCGGTCCACGTCCACATAATATTTCTTCATTCGCAAGACTAATAACAACCCCGATGCTACAAACTCCTTTTTCAGAGAGCAACAATCAACCTCCTCTCCATCCACTGCCACAGCACGTTCTATTTACATCTTCTGCCTGATATGATAATAAATAGTTGCTCTGGTGCTAGTGCAATATCTCATACTAATTGTTCCTATTTATTCAGCTATTGTACAATCAATGTACACTATCTGATGGCTGCACTACAAGACAAGGTCGCTACCCTGCCTGCCTGACTCGCCTGACAGGAATTAACTCTTGGGCTTTAATTTTCATTGCCTCAAACATTAGGTTGCATTGCATCTCTGGGTTAATATTGCCAATTAATAGCTCAGCTTAGCCATTCAAGCCAACGATAACTTCAGCTGAGACTACATGGACAAGATCAGTGAAATTGCGCCTACACACACACAACACCAATAACTAACACGACCAATATAATATAACTCTATATAACCGAACCTTCAATTCAACTTCAACTTTAATTGAGATTGAGTGTGACAACCCTTAACTACGGACTGTCCACCTCAATAGACATCCACTATTTTTGCGCATGATTTGCGCATGATTCTAACTTCATGCAGCAAAAGCACATTGAGGCGTAGGGAATGTACAAATGACAAAGGAATTATACGAGAGAAAGTTTAATTCAGCACAATAGATGAAAATGTTTGGGGGTTAAATGGCTCTGAAGTGTTTGCTAATTTCGGGTTTTATTTTTAATTAAACAATTCTTGGCTAAGGTTACAGTGCACCTCAGAGGGCGTCGGCGAAGCCGACCCCCGATGAGTGCACGCCCAACCAACACAAACGTCATTTGCGTTAAGGCTTTTCCATCAGCCGTACTGTTTTTCTAACGGAAAGCGATGGAAAATGGGTTACGCTAAATAATGCACCGGGGTAGTATCCCCTTTTGTACTGATATTTCCACATCAGTATTTCCGGTTCCATACCAGCAAATGTAGGGTAATCCCTGTTTCCGATATCGGACATGGAGACATTTCCTGCATAGAGTTTGTATCGGAAATACCTGCATGGACCTTTATCTTATTTTCCGATACAGAAGCAGAACCATTTACCTAACATGACATTGCGTGTGTATTGTGCATGAATTTCCATTACCACAGTGGTAACGAAACACCACTGGATTTGTTGCCATCTGGAATGAATGGAAATCCAGCGTATCAACTGTATCGCATGGGCATGTCACAAAAATTACAACAGAAT
>JABASI010004709.1:0-13560 GCA_019776505.1 Tomocerus nigrus | reverse complement strand
AATAAATACAATTTCAAATGACTGATTATAAAAATTCATTGAATATTGAAATATTGATTTATAAAATTAATTGAATATTGGAATATTGATTAAAAAAATACATTGGCAGAAAAGGATGTCGAAATTTTCGTCAGAGTCATTATAATTTACGGATTCTTTTTCCTTATTTTCGCATGAACAGTTTTCCTGACTGTTTAGGTTGTTTGGGCTTTTCTACGCAACTGAAACGATTTCTTCTCTGATGATTTACAGTGTCGTTTTAGATGTCTCTTATAAGATACCCAGTGACCAAATGTTACTCTGCAGATATTACACTTGGCATTGGTAAGGTGAGCGCGTTTGTGGCCCCTCAGCGTACCCATTTCGCCAAATTTTTTCCCGCAAATATCACAGGTAAAGGCATTTTTATCTTTGTGTAACATTTTGTGATGATGTAAGTGTCGCCATTGAGAAAATCGTTTATTGCAAATCTCGCATTGATATGGTTTTTCACCAGTGTGCATTGTTCGGTGCTGTTTCAAAAAAAACTTGTTAACGAAAGCTTTGTCGCAATGGTCACATTGGTGGGCTCGTTCTTTTGTGTGTGTCAGTTTATGGCTCTGTAAATAGGAAAGGCGAGAAAATGCTCTGTTGCAGATGCTACAACTGAATGGCCTTTCGTCACTGTGTACAGCTTTATGTTTTTTGAAACACCATTCCAACTTAAATGTTGCATGGCAAATGTCGCACCTAAATGGTCTTTCCTCGGAGTGAATAGGAATGTGCCGTTTCAAATCGGCCGATGAGAAAAATGTAGCAGGGCATAGATCACACTTAAAAGGCCGATCGTTCTTGCTGGCAGTGTGCCATCTCATATGAATATTTAAAACATACTCTCTGCCAAATGTCAAACCGCAATACTTGCACACAAGTCTTTTCGTAGAGTGTTTATCTTTTTGGTGAAGTGTCAATCGTGTCTGCGAGGGATACTGTCGAATGCATTTACTGCATTTATAAGGTTTTTCTGAAGTGTGACTTCTTATATGCTCGTCCAACTTAGTCAAATCCCCGTGCTTCTTTCCACAGAAATTGCAAATGTAGCCAAGGCTGGTGGGATACCACCTAGGCGTTATTACGCATTTGGAACTGATTTTTCTTTTCTTAAGACAATTCGGAGACGCTTCAACTCCTTTTTTGTCATCCTGTGTCATGTCAGCTTTCGGTTTATTCGCCTGTCTCAATGTTTTGCCATTAATTCTGGAATTACGTCCATTTTTGTTTGGTTTCGATTTTACATTAGGCAGATGTATTTTGGAGCTATTGACTGTTTCAAGACTATTTCCAAGTATCCCCGCATCAATTTGAATCGAACCTGTATTCTTTCCATGGTTATCTTCCCTTGGATTCGTATTTTGAATTCCACTTTGCTTAGCCGGTCTTGGGCGCAAACTTCTTTTACTCTGATTTGGATTTGTCATCTCCTGCGAGTTATTGGCTTGGCTCGAGCTCTGTTCATATGATACCTTTTCGGCGACAGTTGTTTTTACGCCCATTTTATTTGTTTTCTTATTTATATCTCTTGACGGGGCAACTTTCTCTATGTCTCCTCCTTTGTGTTTCGCTAATCTCCGAGGCAAAATTCGGCGCCCTTTTTCGTGGCAATAATGTTTTTGACTTGTATCTAGTTCGAGGGATTCTTTAGTAACTACGGTTTCTAATGGGGCTTCCAATATGTCTCTTTCATTTTCACAAGGTACTTCCTGCTGTATATATAATATTTCCTGAGTTTCCTGCTCATTGACATTTTCAGTATTGCAGTAGTCGATGCGGGTATCTACGGTAATTTCACTGATATTCGCCGAAGGAACAATTGCATTGTCTTCGTTAGATTCATTTGGAGAATAAATTAAAGAGGAATGGGAACTCCTGAGATCATCGTCAGTGGACGTAGGAAGATCATCTAAATAATACGTTTCCATAAGGTCTTCCTCTCTGATTGGATCTTCTGGTAGCACAATAAGGTCGGCAGCTTTAGAAATAAAAAAATAATGTATTTAGGTAAGTGCTGTAATTTGTGATTTTGGAAATATTTTTCAATTTTTAAGCTAACTTGTCTGTAAGCCATCTGGACACACTTCGTCGGCTTCTTCGGTCTCGAGATTCAAATCTGCAATGAGACTATTGATCTAGATACAAATAATATTATTATTTCATATTAGGAGATTCAAGATTAAACGCTTATATTGAATAAAAATAAATTGGAGCAAGAAAAACTGCAGTTAATACTAATTCAATTTAAACAATACAACACAATACTACTTACTTCGGCACGGATGCAGACGAATGACTCTTCGCTAGTTTCCTTGTTGAGAAACTGTAAAAGATTCAATTCAATTTCAGTTCGATTCTAAGTTTGCCAAATCTATTAATACTAATGATAGCATTTAATAAAATATCAATATCTCGCATACATCAGAAATGGAGTTCTGTAACAGTTTCCAACACTCTGTTATTAATTCTTTGGCAAGTTCAAATGCTTCTTTGTTTGTAGATTTTGATGGTTCCGTGACATACTTTACTATTATATTTAATAATTCCGGGGGTATACTGCTCCCTTTGTATACTCTGTGCCATTCAGATACCAAATCGCAGAGAATTGCACACATACTATCCCTATGGTTTGATGAACGATTTCGCCTGCGTTCAGAAAATAAAATAGTATTCTTTACTAATTTAAGTTTAACGAATGATGCTCCCTGGGATCATAAATCATAGATTAAGATTAAGAGAGAAGAGAATTATTAATAAATATAATAATTATCTAGGAAGTAACAAATAAAATATAAAAATTAAATAGAATCATTTACTTGATGCCTTGAAATATCACTTCAAACAAACTGCATAAGAATTCGTGTGGACTGGGAAGATAAAAACACAAATGATAAGAATTCCCAGCAGCAAGAGTGACTAGCAGATACCAATAGGTGTCAAAGGAACTGTTGGTCTTTTCCAGATTTTTCAGCTGACCGATAAAAAAGTTCATTACAGCCTGAAAAGAACATTTAGAAATATAAATAAATTAATTTGTTTTTTAAATAATAAAATATGTTTGCGGTAAAAGGGGATAATATTGAACAACATTGCATTTTACCTTTAATTGTCCAATATCGTCGTAAGGTGGTTTCGGATTTTGCAATCGGATCAGATCAGCAATTGAACATGCTACCAGCAGTTGAATGTCCTTGCTTGAGTGATTAAAAAAGTCGCCATTCGAAAGATGAAGTAACAGAGGGATATACTTTAAGTATAATGTGTTATTTCCTTCCGGCGCTTCTGCAGCTTTGGACCAGGAAGCTAATTTATTCAATCTTTTTAGCAAAACATCTGCGGGCATATCCTTCTGAATTTCTTCGCAGCCCGGAGGATAGATAATAATATTGTTGGAGTTGGAGGCTGCCATTTTTAATGTTCAAAAATAATTTCTGGTTCCTGATTAAATAAAATGAGACCTAAAGCATAAAAAAGGAATATATTATGTAATAATAAACATTAATATAATAATAATGACAACTGACGGTCATTTATTACATTTAGGAAATGTATCTCATTAAAATGCAATTTTTGACATTATTATTTTTATTATAAAATATTATACCCAAATTAATTAATTACTTCGCTGACAAACAAGTCTAAAATGAAAAGTTAAAAGACGCATTTAGCAGATAACCAATAAATTAATGTTTTTTTAATACAAAATAAATAATAGTATTAATTTTCAATTTTCGTGCGTTTTTAGCTTTTAATGGCTTTGGCTTACAAAGCAAAATATTTTGAATTGGAACATTGAGCATGATAAGTTTCTTCACAATTTGTACCAACATTTTTTTGGACACTTTGGAGTCGATTTGGGAGTGGGGATTTTTTGGATGAAGAACATTCCCCCCATTAGGGGTAAATAAAATTATGTTCCACCGGCTTCAGGTATGAAAACTTACGGAAAATCGAATGTTGAGATTGAGATGACTTTTAATATCTAATGATGAATGAAGAGCCCCAACCCCCAACCGGCAACCGAGGCGAGGAAGCGTTGGAGGAAGTGACAACAACGACAATGACAACACAGATTGCTGCTAAGTAGCTGGCAGCAGCAAAAAAAGCAAAACAGCACTGCCAACTGTATTTGTACTGTCTGTTGTCTGTGTTTTTGTGACTTTCTTTGACAGAGTTGTTTGTGTGATCCAAGAAAATGACCACCGCAAATCGATTCCAATTCCAAATTGTCCGAAACGTTGAAACGTCCAGATCTGCTTCTGCATCTGCAATAACAAATTTATTTGACACTTTTGGTACAAATGATACAAATTGTGAAGATCATACATTTTTATAGTTTCAGTTCCAGTAACCCGTAAATAACCCACAAAACAAATGATAAACAATTATGACTACCAAAACTTCATTGTGGTATTTTTATTTTCATCTTTTGCTTTGCACTTTGCACTATACTATTTTCGGTTTTCGAGTGAGTATTTTTATGAGGTCTTCTGTGGGTCTTCTGTTTATTCTGTACTCAGAATAGTGTACTGTACATAAAGACAGATTCTGGATACTCTGTGTATTATTTGCCAAATTAGCGACGCGCCAAAAGTAATAATAGTTGCAGCTCAGGATTTAGTTTTAAACTGTATTGAACAGGGCAGGGAACAATGCACAGCACACAATATAATATATAATTATTATTCTGGGTTAAAATTGTAATACAAAGGCAGAAATTAAATACGAGGCCAACAATTCGAATCGAAGTACAATCTATTTGAACAGTATTTTGGAGATAAATATATGCATTCACCTTTTGTTTGACAAAGAAAAAACAAGTACAATTATTATACCCAACACTTGCAGGGCTACCTTTGCCAGTGGCTTCATATCTCGATTTTACAACAGAAAATTATTTACATGGTGTTCATAGTATAGTAGTGGAGGTAATTAAATACCATAAGGATTGAATAGTTTGCCATAATATTATTTTTTCATGTTCATAATAGATTTTACCTTTTACCAAATGACGATGTACATAATATGAATTATGATACGTTGTTGGGAGTTAGTTATGCATAGGTATATTTATAAAACTTTTAAATATTGTTAGTGGTATAATACATTGACTCGGGCGGAACTCGGGTTTCCTGGTTCAGGCACAATAAGAGCACTTTACTAAAGGTCCTTAAACAAACTTACAAGGTTAATAATGTATTATACTATATTATGGGTGTTTCTTTTAATTATTCTAGTCATCAGAATCATTTTTATGTAGACGATGTAATTTTACATTTTGCCAAACTCACTTTTACATATGTTGTGCCAAATTGATGTCCTCGACAATTTTTTCCCCAAATTAACTTTTGCCAAATTGGACTATATCCCCATTTTCCATTTCCCAGATAACCATGCAACAAAATCCAGTGGGAAATTGTCTGAAATAATATGGATCGGAATGATCGGCTATTGATATTATGTACATAACTATAATAGTTTTCTTGATGGAATTGGACGACTAAACTAGTTTACAATTCCAAAGAAATTCTAATTGAATTCCCATGTAAACAATCTAAATTTATTATGATAATTACAAATTCACAAAATCATGAAATCCCAACTAATAACATAACCATAAAATAATCTTCCATTTGTAGCATATCAGGAGGGCGGTTTGAAGTTTACGAATAAGTAAATGTAACTAAGCATAATACTATGGTTAATTACTATATAATTACTATACTATAATTACTCTCATGCACGGAGCCCACATTATTAGGCATTAGTTTAGGACGTGCGTCTAATATATTTTCCAACTTAATTCTTATAACTTAATATACATGACATGGCGAATGACGTTACCATGCGATAGACTAAAGTAATTACGTCGTCTTTACGTAAAGACCATTTATTTATAATAAATAATATAATAGGTAATGTTAATTACAATACAATGCATACCCCGCGGGTTTGCTGATACAATATTGTAATCTATTGTAACTTAATTTCTTGGTACTACGGCAATTAACACATATCACATATCATATCACATGAGATCCACTCCGTAATAAATACATTTTACTGTTCTCAGATATAAGTTAATAAACAAGTGCGCGTTTTCTCTCACTTTCCTTCCATTTTTCTTGTTAATAGTTTATACTTTATTTATAGAACATTAATAGTAGGTAATTAATTAGGTAGGTAGGCTGAAATAATTTGTACGCTTAATTGATAAATAGTGCTAAAAGGAAGCAATGATTTTCTGACAGGAAATTAAATATTCTCCATCTAATATTTTCCAACGGACAACTGTAAAAATGTTTGCTGATAAGTTGTTTAACTAGGAAAATGTCTGCGGTGTACTGTAATATCCTATAATTTTCCTGCGTGGTACAAAGAGTAATAGTTGTATACTGCGTTGACATAGTCAATATAGTCATAGTCATCATGATAATTATGAATTTGAGTTTCAATTCAAGTTCAAGTTGACATGACGTGAAGTTAGTTATGTTATTATAGAGTTAGGATACTCACTACTCACAATCTGTACACTATTTCTTATTTATAACGTTGGTTATCTCATATAGGTAAGTATGTTACAGTGAATAAGAAATTTTCATTATATTTTGAAATAATAAAATATTTCCATCTATCTGTACATTTAATTAGGAGCCATTAGATACACAATACATTTTTGCACTGAAAATTGGGATATAGTGTTTGTTTGCAAGTGCCAAAACACTTTTTTACGCATCAAAAAAAATGGATAATATAAGCAGGACGCTGATTTTTAGTATGACACTGACACTTAGCATTTGTGTCTTTGGATTAATTGGAAATGTGTTGAGTATCATTACGCTACTTCAAAAGGATATGCGATCTTCAACTACATATCTTCTACTTGGCCTTTCCGTCTCAGATATCCTGCTCCTGGTCCTGAGCTTCATAAGAACTTTGAATAATATCCATCCACTTCCCTTGGATAGTCCTGCGGCTCTCCTAACCTTTCTCTTCTTGTGGGATTGGATATGTAAGTTTTCAACTCGAATTTAAAGTTTCCTTGATTTTGAAAAAATATAATGAATAAACAATCTGGATTCCATTTAAACGTAAGTAGAATTTTTCAGTAATAAAGCGAGTGGTAGATGAAATGAAGGATACCTTTCAAAAATCAAGTTGTATATGTATTATTAAAATGAAATGAATGTAATTGTCTCTATTGAGAAAATCATTGACTTAATTTAAATGATCCATCCGCATGTTGCAATCAACAGCACTATATTAGTTAATGCAATTAGTTTCGGACATAATGACATTGAAAATCCACACAAATGCAGTTGCGGAAATCCCAACTCCCAACGCAAAATGTTATTACTATGCTTAGACAATTAATAAATTGAAATTAGAATTTAGAATGCATAATTGCTATGAATGAACGCTCGTCACCATTAGCAGTAGCAGTAGGTAGGTAGGTATTTATAAACTAAAAACATTGCAGTTAAGTTATAGGCATCACATGAACATAATTCTAATTCAAGAATTCAATATTTTCGAATTAACATTACACGAGATATGTTTAAAAGAAAATATTTGGCCCTTTAATGGCATACTTTATTAAAATTTTATCAAAAATGTAATAATCTTGCTTACAGTAATTGGTTACCTATTATGATTGGGTTAGATTAGATAGCTTGATATTTTGTTAAGAAGCTGGACTGGGATTAAATAACGCTAAAATTCTTAATTTATTACATTCGCAACAGTTTCACTCTCGCCATTGCATAGTCCATAAATGATAATACCTACCTATATGCTATACAATAGTTTATTTTTTATGTCATTCTATCTACATACACAATTACACAATAATGAATTTATTTCGTCCTCAATTTTATGACATTAGTAATAAGTTTTGTTATTTAACAGAAATACAGCTAGGAATTTAAGTTCCACGTGCCACAAGGATTTGTGAATTTATTTTCTTAAGATTTATTTTATAGATGTCTATAAGCCAGTACTAATAGCTATGGGTAGGTACCTATATAGTACACATACACAATATGTTCAACATAAAAACCAGGTCTTCCTATGAATTATTTTAACATTGTTTTTATTTTATATTATGGTTGATTTTAAGGCACAAGTGGAACAAAATACTTCACTATCGCCGTGTCATTGGAGCGTTTCATTGCAATTTGTTATCCTTTTCGGGCAATTGACTGGCTAAGCGAAAAGAAATCAAAGATCTACGTATTTTCTGTATTTCTATTCTGCGTGATTCTGGCTGTGTGGAGTTACATTTATGATAAGTACATGCACGCGTACGGATTTGATGTTTACGTAGCAATCGTTCTCCACTTTTTGCCATTTCTGGTCGTACTCGTTCTCAATATCCTCATCTACATTGCGGTAAATAAATCTGCATTATAATTAATATAAGTTATAACCACAAGAAATTCATTTTTAATCTAACAATTATATAGTTAGTAATTATGAATTAATTACAATTAAGACTATTTAAATTTTGAAATTAATGGCAGTAATGCCTCATTCATGATTGGTCGTCTCCTGAAAGCTTATTTTGTTCATCTTAGATGAGGAAATTTCAAAAATCTCGAAAACAAATGTCATCAGCGGATATGAGCTTAGTATCAGTGACCAGAATGCTTCTATGCGTCGTTTTTGTGTTCGGTGTGTGCTATTCTTTTGAATTCGTGCGAAGAATACTGAATTATGCTGGATATTTCGATTCGAAAAAATATAAATATTATGACTACACACTAAATCACCTGGCAGACATTTTCTACGTTTTAAATTCCTCTGTAAACTTTATAATTTACATTTTGATGGGGCCTAAATTTCGAAATCAATTTCTGAAGTTAGTGAAAACTGCGTATGGGTATTTACGAAAGCCGTGCGGGGTTACTAACGATGAAACTCGAATTGGCATTAAAGACGAAACCACATCCACGTCAACTTGAAACTAAATGTTACAATTTAACAGATATGTGTATATGTTACCTACCTAAATGTAAAATGTAACCTCTTATGATTAGAACGAAATAGTGAAAATGCTGTGATGTACAAAACTACAATACTAGGAATCTGCTCGTCAAATTATGTTTACACATTTTAATTAATATTTATAATAATAATAAGTAATTGCTAGTTATATTATTATGTACAGTAATTGTATTTAAATATGTATGCTCAATGAATAATAACATTTTTGATTCATTTGCTAACTATTTAATTGAGTTTGTCCCATGGTCTTTATTTACCATATTCAACAGTCATTAAATTTTTGTTCATCAATTGCAAATCCTTTCGACTTTTCAAAATAGTAGTAATTAGCTTTTTTATCAACTAGTTTAGCAAATGCAGATTTTTTAAATTGGGTATCTGTTTCCCAAATAAAATGACCCAATGATACTGTTTTTGCTGGCTTTTTTAAATATTTGACAATTGCTGATAGGTCATCCTTGGTTTCGCATTGAATCTGAATTTTTGTCAGGCAAGTGCATTGAGAAAAATGAATTAAACACAGGGGATCCCTATCTAGAATATTTAAATATTTTAAATTTGGATGGCGAAATGAGGTTGAAGTAGATTTAATTTTAGTTCCTTCTCCAACTATGGTCAGTTCTTCCACGCTCTCTGGAATTGCACAAATATCAAAAACGATGAGTTGTTCATTTGAACTGCGTATTTCTAATTCTCTGATGGTCAATAGATTACATGACATTAAAGACACGTCAAGGAAACTAAATTTATTGACATTCCATTTGGCTTTTTCTAAATTGAATAGTTTTGGCTGGCATAAAGTGACTGCATCTACATAAATGTCGTCTGACATGTCAACCCAAATATCTTTGTCAAAAACATTAAGTTTGTTAATTTGTTTTAAATCTACAAATTCTTTTAAATGTACATCCGTTGCAAGTTCATTATATCGAATGAATAGAACATCTTCAAATTGCAATTCTTTAGGGGTCACCCGATAACCATGTCGTAAAATTAACTTGCATTCGTTTAAGTGAAGATATTCGACAGAAAGGATTTCTTCAATTGGCAAAGCTAATTGCATTGAAGGATGAAAAACTGTGGAAAATCTAGTCTCGTTTGTTGCAGTTAGCTGATTTATATCGTAAACTAAATTCTTTTTGACATTACTCCCACTTATTTTTAATTTTCGGATTTGAAAGAAAATAAAAAACTCATTCAAATTAATATTTGCATTTGCTTCAGCTTTTTTATCTGCTCGAATAAAATTTATATTTTGTAAACCTAATTCTTTTGGAGATATTTTGTCAACTTTTTTATTGGCCAAAATGGCACAGCCATTTAAATAAATGAAACGGAGATATGTCATGTCTTCTAATGAAATAATTATATCCGTGTAACAGTTCAACTGCAAATACCGCATCTTTGAACCAATTATGTCTGAAGAAAATCGAACAGTTTGTAATATATTGCCCGTTTGATCGAGAAAGGAAACTCGGTGCAGATTCAAGATTTCTAAATTTGTTGGTAGTTCATTTTTTCCAATGCAACAGTCCCACAATTCAACTCTTTTGGAATTTCTATTTAATTTTAATGTAGCACTTCCATTAATAAAGGAAAATGAATATCCTTTGACGTCGCAACTTTTTAAAATCTTCATCAAATAGGTCAAGTTGATATTCTGTGACCTTTCAATGTTTTTCCTAAATTTAATTAGCTCAAATATATCTTCGAATGCATCCGTTGCCTTTTCGTACTCTAAAGATTTAAGTCGAAGGAAAAATATTTGAGTTTTGACAATCAATTTGTCAAATTTAAAATTGCTCAAATCCATTAGAGCATTAATTTCAGTAATTTGTGGCACGTGAGTTGGTCTGTCAACTTCTGAGTAGATCGCTTGCAGTAAATCTAATGCTTCGTCAAGGTTGTCACATTTTATAAGGCACAAAGCATAGTTGAAGGATGCTGTGGCGGAGCGGAGCTCGTTATATAAATATTTTGCTGGTTCAATCGTTTCAACAAACCGATTTTCATTGAACAGTTTATGAATTGTATTTGAGTGGATTGAAATAATTTTGTGCCAGACGATGGACTTGGTAAGTTTTTCTTTCAAGTCCATTAGGTCGTATGCATTTTCTGCCGAAAACTTGTTTTCTGAATTATCTTCATTTTTAAATTCCGTGATCAATTTATTGAGAATTTCCAAAGCTTCTTTTGTTTCGCCATACTTTTCAAGACAGACGGCATAATTATACAAAGAAGATGAAGATTGAGTCTCGTGGGAAATAAATTTTGCCAAATCTACAGCTTTTACATAGTTTCCTGAAGCTATTAACTTTTCTAATTGTATCTGATCAATTAACTGGGCTCCGAGGCTTCGAAATTCCCTTTTCAGTTTTTCATCTGCATATGTGTAAGGAAGCATTTTCAATTCCAGGTAGCCCTCGCATTGCAGTATCTTTTTCAAAATTTTCCTTTCTGAGTCTTTCTCGTTGAGTCTAATCGTCTGTTGCAGAAGTCTGTGAATGCTCAGCAAATCAACTTTAACCTCTTGACTTTGACTTCGGAAAAGACTTCGAAAAAAACTATCATTTTGCGAAATTGTATATTTGCCAGTTTTCGTTACAAGTGAATATTGTTCAAGTAATTCAATGGCATCTGCCAAATCAGCTTTTTTGATATTTGCAGCTCGTCGTAAAAATTCAGAATCAACGTCATCGGGACGAATGTAGCCAAATATTGTCAATATATCAAGAGCAATTTTCCCGTTAGGCTCCTTTTGTATTAAATCCAAAGAAATTTGCATATTTTTGTTGATAGTGTTTTCGTAATCATCAAACTTTTCGTTGAAAATATTAACCGAGGAGTCTACTTTAGTTATCATGTCGTTGATGTTTAATTTTCCATTATTAAGGGTCGCCACTGTTAGCTGAAGGGCTAAAGGTAAATTTCCCAGCATGTCACATAGTGTCTTTAATTGACTGTCCCGAAATTCAATGTCCGGATTTAGTGCATTTTTAACAAACTCATAACTTTCGTTAATACCAAAGACGTCCAACTGAAAGTCAGTGATTCCGTGCCCATTTTTATTTCCCCAGTCTGTGCTTCTTGATGTGATGATACAATGGAAGTTCGAATAGTTTTTTGGAAGTACATCTTTGATCCCTGCTTCTCCTTGATAACCTTCTGCATTGTCAAATATCCACAAACATTTCAATTCTCCCATTTTTTCAAAACATTTTCTTGCTAAATTTTTTAAATCCATTTCGTGACGATAATTAATTTTCAAATCCCTAGCTAAATCTTTAAATGATTTTAAAAGACTTTCTTCTCCACTGTCGATCCAAAATATGTTGTCATAGTCTTCTTGGTAGTGGTTTGCAAACCATTTGGCAGTACTCGTTTTCCCAATTCCTCCTAAGCCAGAAACTTTGGCCCTTTGGGTTATGACCACAATTTTGTTACTCACCTCCAACAATAAATTCATTAAATGTTCAATTATTATTTTATTTTCAATTTTTCGCTCATAAAAAGCGTTCACTAATACTTTTTGTTCAGGCCACCATTTTTGAATTAAATTTTCATCCTCACTTTTCCCATCTGTTGGTTTCTTCTCCCCCATTAAATTAATTTTTTCCAATAAAAGTTTTAACATATCATTATTTTCCTTTTCTAAATCCTTGGAGTCTTTACGATCAACCTCTTCAACAGGTTTGAGCATCTCCAATATGAGTTCATCAATTGCATTTGGAATTTTTCTCCAATCTTCTTGAACCCATGCAGCTGATGCTGCTAACTTGATTGTCTTGTAACGTTTCCGCAATTCAGCCCTATTTTCAAAGTCATAGACGTATCTGAATTCACTTATATCAGGAATTTTCTTTTCGTCCGCGTCACATTTAACGTAAAAATCGTCGAAAATAAAAATCCCACCCTCAAAAATATCTCGGGTGTTCAGTTTTTTGTTTGAGGAATATAAATTTAGCCCTCTTTTCGTGGATAATGGATGGGGAGTCGATCGGCCATTTAGAAATTCCTTAAAAACAATTTCTGGACTTAGTGGTTTTCCTACACTTTCATGGTTTGACAAATAGTTAAAAATACGACGAGTTGTGTCATGGAAAAAATTGATTTGATTTGTATCGTTGCTCAGCACTGTTTTTAATAATTCTTTATACGCAATGCAAACATACGCCATTGATTTGCCGACGACACTTTGAAATTCTTTTGCAGCTTTTTTATTCAGTGTATTTGTCCAGCTTAAAAGGTTCTTTCGCTTTTCTTCGTCGATTTTACCTAGAACGATGTTGCCCACTTTTTCAATTGCACCTCCAACTACCACTTTTGTAATTCCCGAAGCATATATCCCAGCTACTGGAATTGCCCCAATGCCAGCCCCTACAGTACTTCCTAAAACCTTAGATGCCACCGACGTCTTTTGATATTTTCGATCTTCTCGATTCAACTGAAGTTCCTTTGAAATTAGAGTGTCGAAATTTTTAAAGAATACCGAAATCCCTGCATTGATCCAATCTTCTAAGAGTT
>JABASI010004708.1:0-13560 GCA_019776505.1 Tomocerus nigrus | reverse complement strand
AGGAGTCGATGGGATCATCCTTGGCGCTGACCCTGGCATGTGTGGAGGCAGCACGTTCCGTCCTCCCAGATAATCTTCTGGAGTCATCCTCTTGTCCATCCCTTCTTTGTTCTCCAGGAGATGAGATGCCATGAAATGATTCAAGTCGTGGGGGGACTTCATCGCATTTCCAGACATGTACATTTCTGCTGATTGGCGGTACAGCTCTGCCTGTCGGTTCTGGGCTGCTAACTCGTCCTCCGCCTTCTTCTTCTCCAGACTGAACGTCACTCCAGAGTTGTTACGGATCATGCTCTGGATGGTTGTGTCTTCAGGATTTAAATTCCCGTCACCTCCAAAAAATGAAAGCCCTGAAATTAGCCATAAATGACGAATATGAATGCCGAGTTAATAAATTCTAAGAAACTACAGCAAGGACAAATAAGTCTCTTGCTTTTTGTTTGAAAAGAACTAAACCTAAATACCTAAGTCGGCAAAAATAAAATATCCTATCCACGGAAACAGTACAAACTGTATTGTACAATTAATTACGAAAATCACTATGAACCCAGCTAAGTATATAACCTTCCTGCCTGTCTGTAAATAATAAACGGAAACCGGGTCCAAAATAGCACGGAAGAATAAAAGGGTAGATTAAAATTAATAAATACCGGATACTATAGGCTGGCCGTATGCATCATTTTGAGCAACCACAGGTGTGGTGGGTGAAGATAATAAAATTGTCTCCAGATTGCTTTGAGCTATAGGCAAATCCATAGCAGGAATCAATGGCTTGGTTACTACGGTGTCTTCACTCAGCTGCTCAACCTTCGCAGCCGGAGTGGCACTCGGGGGAAATTGCTCCAAAGGAAGAGACGTCCGGCTTGGCACCGTTTCCAGGGCATAATTGCCTTGCGATTCGTTCCCGTAGTCTTCATCGTCGTGTAAGTAGAATTCTCTGTCTTCACTTCGACTTGTATACGTACAGTTACGAGCAAAATGTCCAATACGATTGCATAGTCGACACTGTCGATCTATTGGAGGATTCCCTCCTCGTACCCTGCGTGGATCCATGTAAAATTGCTGCAAACACAGGAAAATTTACGATTTTATTTATGCTCTACAATTGCTACAGCAAATTTTAAAATAAAAATGGAAATTACCAGCCAATTGGAGTTTTGAGGCATTGAATCTATCGAAACGAAAAACACTTCACGGAATCTCTGCAGTGTTTTAATGATGTGGACACTCACTAAAAAAGAAAATAAATAATAAATTTGTTAGCCACAAGTGAATGCTATTTACTAAAAAACATTAATTTTCCTACCATCTAAAATGTAAGAAATGTGCAATCTAGCGCAATTTTGTATATTTAATTCGGAACAGATATGGATTTTGTCATGTCCTAAAATTACAGGTAGTAGGTAATTATTAAGAAACTTACTTCGACGAGACAGTCCAGCGCCCAAATTATGATTCCTATCAAACGGATCTTCAATGGCAATTGCTTCAGTGTGCCAAAACTTTTGCAATCGTGTCAGGGGTTGAATCTGACTAATGCTAATGACTTGTTCGTCAAAATTGAATTTTTCAGTATAGTATATCAAGAAGGATAACCAAAGCTGACTGATGGATTCGTGGTTTTTTCCAAAGCCGCTCCAGACGGTGGGCTGAAAAATATTTCGTATAAATGAAATTAGAAATATTGGCCATCAAATGAAAATACATAGAAAAAGATTGTTACACTCCCAATGCTATTACGACTAGTTAATATAAAACTTTGTACCAATCGACTGAGGTCGTTCAAGAACCAGATATTGCAACCTTCCATAATGCTCACAGGCATTTCCATGAATGGAGATAGCTGCAAAACAGAAAATATTTAACTAAGAAATGATTAATAACCTTAGTTCCGTTGTTGAATTCATATATTTCAACAATGAAAGAAGTAACATGCGTATTCTCAGTTTACGGGTACTTACCTCTTGCAAAACCGGAAGTACGGGAACATTGTGATTTTGTAGAAAATGAATCAGCATCAAAACGTAACCATAGGATGATAAGCTTCCCTTAGAAGCGTCACTAATATCGCATAACTTCGTTAGTCGTTTTAGAAAGCAGCCAAGAATCTAAAATTGCATAAAGGACATTGAATAAAATTT
Organism: Tomocerus nigrus; assembly: GCA_019776505.1. NCBI lineage: Eukaryota > Metazoa > Arthropoda > Collembola > Entomobryomorpha > Tomoceridae > Tomocerus > Tomocerus nigrus. Next base: position 11,419 of record JABASI010004708.1, on the reverse strand, counting down.
GTCGTTTGGTGAATGATTTAGTTCCTGCATTGCTTACTAACCTTCACTCTGGGATCAATGTCCGAGTATGTGCGTAGCAACCGAGTGTTATGCATTGCGAGCGTATTGTAAAGACTGATATCACCTTCCAGTTTAGAAGCTCTGTGTCTAAACTTGACTATTGGTACTTTTGCAGAAGGAATTGCAAGAATCTCTTGCATGCAATTAGCAGCCTTGAGTCGTTCTACGATTTTCTTCAGAATATCATTGACATCCAAATTCTTTAACGGACTCTCCTGTTTTAAAAGTAAATACGATTAAATTATAGTTTTGTATTAGCATAGGGAATAAATACAACATATATAAATTGCACATAAATTATTATTACATCAGGAAGAGGATGATGGTTCCTGAATGTCATGCAAACGTCAACATCTGAAAAATGTAATCCGAAGCCATTGAATGTGGAGCCGAACATGAAGAGCTCGGCCCCATCAAATGCTGGTGTTAGACAACTTCGTAGCTCACTGAGTATTCTTTGCCGTAGTTCCAGATCACGATCATTTAAGGTTTCTTGCTCTGAAAAGCAAAGGTTTTTTTAATGAAGGTTTTGTGTCTCATGTCATAATTGACCGTAATAGAAATGAAAGAAATCTCACCAAAATTCTTTACAACGACAGTGCTCATTATCTGAAGGGAAAATGGAGATGGCATTGTAACTGGTCTGATTGGTGGTATGGTTTCCTCAGGGCAGTCCTTACGGACATGTCCCTCTCCAGCACAAGACTTGCATATTACCGGAGGTCTCTAAATCATTCAAAAACAATTAACTTTTAGTGGATAAAATTGAGTATTACTAAATTAAGCAAATTATACGATGCCATACCACTCCGTTTTGAAAGATATCCTTCTGGAATTCATAAATGAACTCCCGTTTGTAAAGTACGGAGTGCAATAAATGAACATCCTTAGCAATGATGTAGTTTAAGGGTTCGCCGTTGGCATTGGGGATTTTGACCATCCTGCACCTCACAACATTAGAATCTCGTCCAACAATCTGTCCTTCGAGTTCTTCTACATAGACCCCCTTTTCCTTACATGCCATTGCCTGCAATGAAGAGCTGGTAGTTGACTTCCTGTTCACATTCAAATCTTGCATTCTTCTGACCATGTCTTGCAACGTGTCGCTGCATCGGGGTGCACTGATTTCCTTCACAGACATAAACATCGTGCTTGCATCCGCTTGGTGATCAGCAATAATTCCATCATACAGTGCTCCGTCTTTTCCTCTCGGAATGGCAAAGTACAAATATGTTAATTTTATGCGATCCAAAATATAGTCGCACACTTTGTTGTTGCTCACTGAACGAGACAAGTTAGAGCGAGCCAGAATAGGATCTATAACAATAATTTATATTGCAATAATGGAAATTTTATAGATTATAATTTATAAAACAAACAATTGCCATAGGTAATTGAAGTCTAAGTTCGATAGATAAATTATAAATAGAACAGAATATTTTACCCTCGATTGACAACTTCCGATTCCAGTGCTTTTCATTGCGACGAACGGTTGTTGATGAAGAAATGGATACTACATGGTCTTTATAATTGAATTCCACTGAATAATATTTCAACATACCAAGCCACAACTCCCCAACAGATTGATTATTGTGACACTTCCATAAGATCTTGGCCTCTTCAGCTTCTACAAACGCATTTAACAATAACTATTATAATACATAACAAAAACCTAATGTTAACTCTCCATTTCTAAATATTTTACTGATGTGCTACTAGCTACTTGGAAATTCAGTAAATATTACATTTGAATTAAAATATATTTTAGGCCCCCAGATTTTAATTTTATTTACTTGGTATTGGAATTGCTAACGGTATGCTTGTCAGTAGATAATAAATAGGTACTATAAGATAAAAAATAATTTCTTACGTGCAAATATGCGATTTTTTCTGTCTTCTTCAGACTGAAGCAGTGAATGCAAAACTGGAACTACACCGACTTGTTGAAGATAGTGTAAAATGAGAATGGTGTAGCAATGCGACGGTAGCATCCCCAATTCCTGATCGTCAATTTCACATATTCTAGCCCAGTATCTAAAGGCTGTTGCAAGGATTCTTACTCGAACATCCACTTTGTCATATTCAGAAAACAATTGAGCTGCAAGAACAGCTGAAGTGTTGTTGAAATGAACTTTGCATTTCGTGCGTGTTATTGTATCCACAAAATGCACTGCCGAGACTTTAGGGGTGAACTTCTCCTTGATTTGACTGACAATAGATTAAATATAGTTATAAAATCCATAAATGACAAATCATTAATTGTCAAGCCAAACATAGAAGCGTATAAGACATTGAATGTGTGTGATAAGTGGATTTAGTATCCAACCTGCAAAATGGTATTTCTCTGATGACTTCGATCAATCTATTTAAAATTTCGGCATGTTCCGACGTACTAGGATTGGCGGATGTAGGTGATTTACTGGCATCAGCAACGACCAGATTAGAAGCCGTTGGCGGTTCCAATCCCACATTTATATTGACATCACAATCTCTAAATCCAAATCCAGATGCAGACGAGCCGAAAATAGTAACGGTGCAGACTAAAACATACAGAAATAATCAGGATAACAACACTTTCATCATTTACCACGCAGAGCATTGAAATATTTACAACTCAAGAGCTACCTATTCCCGAGTCATCAATGAAGTTTCTCAATCTGCTGACTACTTCCACTCGTTCAGCCTTTTCACTTTGATTCATGCCATACTGCTTTGACACTTTCACAAGTAGTTCAGTAAGATACGCTGTATGCTCATGAGCAGGGAGCGGGATATTGGTCAAAGTAAAATCCAATTTTTTCATCTGTAAAAGCAATCACAAGATATTAGCATTCAGTCTTCACATATTTCATAACACTCCCCAACATTAACACTGGCTTACATTAACAATCATAAAAAACAAATCCTAAAATAAAAATAAAACTTTTAGAGTTACCTTTTCAATACCCGCATGGCGATCTTGAATAACATGGTTAATTCCGGAGTATATGGTGTCAACATGATAGTTGCAAATGTTGCAATAAAACTTGGCTTTGGGAAATTTGGTTGATTTCTGCAATAAAATATGAAATTATTGATAAATACGGAAAATAATCTCAAGTATAGGAATTAAAAGACTGTATTAGTTTAGTTACTTTCGCCAAAGCTTCCAAGTAGTGGTTGCTGAGAACAGCTTTAACCGTCTCGTCCATATTGACGAAAAAAGTTGGTCTTCCATCGTCAATTTTATAACTACAGTCAATGATGAGGTCTCCAATTCGTTTAATGTCACATGGACACTCAGGCTTAGCTAACAACTGTCGGATGGGAGAATCCATTCTGATATCACGAACGCCTGACTCGCTCCCGAGTTCCTTCCCTTCAGACAAATCAGCTAATGCAGACGGGGGTGAGGAGTCACTACTGCTCTCAGCCTTATTTCCGTAGTTGTTATTATAATTCCTATTGGATTTGTTATCAGGAGATCTGTCACTAGGTTGGGGATTACGTTTGCCAGTCTTTACCGAGTTTTTATGAAAGTCGTTTTTGTTGCGCGAGCTTCCACCGGGAGAGTAAGATTTCTTTTCCACAAAACGGGTAGGTTTTTCTCGTTGATCTTCTTTAATTGCACTATTACTTCCTTTTGGGCTGTTTAGGTTCTGTTCCATTTTAGTTTGAGAAATTGGTGAGCGGTCCTCGCTTCTTCGTGCGATGGGTACAGAAGATGCTGTAAGAAACAAATCAAAAGTTCGCTAGAAGAAATGCTTAAAACTTCAAATCGGATAAGTATTCTTTTTCCAAAAGTATGTTGGAATTACAATGTTGTCTGAAAGTATACCTGCCGCCGTTAATTCTTCATTCTTTAAGCCTTCCAGCTTTTGGATTGGAGGTATCTTTAACAGACTCTGAAGTTGAGCCCCAATTAATTTAGCATCGGTATTAGACATCATTGTCCACAATTCTGTGGAAAATCAGAGCTTCTGCAATTATAAAAATGCACAATTACTGAAAATTCTCTGTTCCTTAACTCAGTTCACCCCAGACTACCAACTCACTCTTTTGGTTACCCTTTCTGCTTCCAGAATTCTACAATGAATAAGAACGATGATTCAACGCAAGTATTATCAACTACTAATAGAGACAATGAAATGATTCCACCATGAATCTTTATCAGACAATGATAGCGTCTTATTGCTCTCCTTCCGACCATTATCAATGTGAAATGAAGTGAGCGTCAAAGTCAAGAGTTAATGAACTTCGATTCCTTTAGATATCTACCCTTTCGCCAATAAAAAATATCTGACAAAGCAGTAAATCCATTCATTCATATCTCTATTCGTCATCCAAATCAAATTATATCGCAGTAAGACTCCGATCGCTAATAAAAGTAATAAATAACACTTTACTGGAACGAGGCATAAGAGTCTGCAACACAAAAGAAAAGATATCTATTGCTTCCAGCAGACTATACTGTAATTAAAGACAACGGAAATGAGCCTTGTTTTCGAAGAACAATCTGATGTTAAATTCCAAAACAGGTGTCGCGTTTCATGTGAATGGTACAGGATGCGAGCTTCCAGGGCTATTTTTATACGTAGTACCTAGTAATATTTTTAACCTGCCTGTTAACCTTTTGCAAACGAGATGTTCAGAAAGGAAATGGAAAAGTACCCAGTTTTTGCCAATTATTTTACGACCGACTCCTGTTGATGGCAAAATATTACACTAAGAGATAGGACGCCTTTGCATTGTTCTGTCTGTAGTCATCCATATACAAATAGATATTGATAGATATCAAGATATTTTACGGGCAATAAAGCTACTGATAAAAATTACTTGCTCAACAAAAACAACTCAATTAAAGTTTGGATATAGTAACAGGACAGGAATTATGCCAGAATAAGTAGCTTATACCCTTACGCTACTATTTTTCCTAATCATGAACTAAATTTTTTCTTCAAATGAGACTGATTGAGTCAAAGTTTCGATTTAACAGAAGTAATGAGAAAATCGACCCTTTTCATCTTCATGAATAATTAATAAATTTATGATGCATTATTAATAAATCGTGCTTGACGGTTTCAGATCAAAATCCTTAATTAGCATCAATACACAGACAATCTGTCAATGAGCACTTGTTACGACAGCTAACCGAGATATATAAGTTGAGGCTGTATCACTATTTTACTTGTGATTATTGCAATACACTGTTTACTCTTAGAGGCAAGCTAATCTTCCCTGTCCGCTTTTATTTATCGTCGGAAAATAATGCAATGTGCAGCTTATTTAGCATAATATTTGCAGTGCGCAATTTATTTCTAATCCATTGAAAACGGGTTGATTTGATTTAGGTATATGCACATATTGCATGGCTTTTGCTAGTAACAGTAATTTTGATTTTATTAAATATAAATTATGTCTCCAAATAACGTTGGCGTTTAAATGGCAAATGATTGATTCTTATTTTAAAATAAGTAGTTGAGATAGAATATATAAGATCAATTACAATTCTAATCAATTACAGAATGCAAAAAATATGCACTAATTGTTAGCCTAAATTCCAAATTGGCGTCTCATTTATGTTAAAGAGGTCCTATAAAGTATTGTGTATGTAGACCAACCCTTTTTCCTAACAATGAACCACTTGTTTACTTTATCAGGTCTGTTTGTGGATTTGGATTTTGAAATGTTACTTCACTGTACAATAAGCAGCTAATTTATAACCAATTTAATACAATTCACTGCATTCTATTTATATTCTAGATTATGTAGATAGTAGCCCAGCAATACAATGTTCTATGTCGAGACTTTTAAAAAATTAACTACAGCGGAATTTGCGTTCTTACATATTATGTTATAAAATCCTTAACTATGTAACATCTTAAATGTTAGCCAATGATTTTTATTTCAAACATGTGTATCGGTGGGCAGTGTGAGCAGTCATGGACAAGGTGGTCTTAAAATCACGTTTAACTCTGTGGCGAACTATAAAATAAGTATGGCACATCACTATTTTAAGCATTTGTACAGTGTTACTAGTTATTGACATTTCAGCTTGAAAGCATTATGATTGAGTCTCTGGGGTGAGAAAGTGGCTAAGAGAAGTAAATTCATACAATTATAAGCATATATATAGTGCGTGTAAGGTGTCATTATAATAGCGTCTGTTGAACTCAAGTCACTTTAAGTTAGTAATGATCTTCGATTGATTTTTGTAATTGTAAATGACATTGTAATACGTACCTTTCGACTCTCCAGTAGTTACCGCATGGACAAAATGAAAATATTCAGACATTCATCCCGTTCAGTAAATACTCTTTATGTTTTAATAAATTAAGAAGAAATACAGAAAATGAACTTGTGGTGAAACGTGAGTATAAACTCCACTTGAACAAGTGTTTGTATTTCACAAGAAAGTTTTAGTGTCAGTAATCAAAACTTTTGACCACCTAGTAGGGAAATGTGTCGTGTATATAGTAGACTCTTCCGGTATATACTCAGGAAGGACAGCCGCTGGTAGTGTGAGCACCTATTAATCAGAAACCCAAGGCATTTATTTAGGATATTTTGTATTTTATTATATTTATGTAATTACTTTGTTATAATTGTGATAAAAGCAAGTCATTGCGTTAACTGAAATACAAATCTGTAATCTGTTTGATACTTTAGGACGAGCTTAATATTACTCGAACATTTAAAAACATTATAAATGGAGTTTTAATAAAAATTATTTTATCCCTAAGGGCAATTTTTCAACAAAAATGCAAGTTTATAGTAAATAGTTGAGGAATGTGTACAAAAACATATTTTCGTGAAACAGCTGAAACAAATAAAGTAATAAAACCTTGCTTTTAACAAGTGACAAACATGATTTGGCTCAAAAATATTCATATAGTACGCAATTTAAAATAATGTGTAATAATAAACATTATTGCATTAAATTAAAATATCATTCAATTAAATGTTTGACATTGAAATATTTTAGTTAGTGGCTCCAAACGTAATGGCAAATCAGATATATTTAATGCAAATGGTTAATGGCATTTTAAGTCTCAATGACAAGTTTTAATGCTTAAAATAAAGAAACTAAACAAGTTGTAGGTATTGTGCTTACAAGTTTGAAGGTGGGAAATGACCCCGGAACACAATGTTCAATTAGTAGTGGATTTCCACATCCAACAAGGGAAACCGAATGTTGGAAACAAAGATTAAAACACTGTAGAGGTGTAGTAGTGTAGGTGTTTTTAATGAATTGGATGATCATCAATCGTTAAAATATCAGGGTTCCAGATTCCGCGACTCTGAAATCAGAAGATGAAAAACAAGTTTTATACTTTTTGGAAGAAAGGACAAAGTTAACGTCTTTTTTATTGAATAGAGAAATGACGCTAGAATATTGAGAGGAAACGGATTTGGCAATAGTTGCTTAATGTATTTTTTGTGAATAAATCAAGTGAATATCTATTTATATTTGCATTTTTAATAGTTGATTTAAATTCAGTCTTACCTTTCACCTGTATATTTAACTGCCCCATGCACCAACAACTAATACACAAACAACAAAAACAACTGAATCCAAAACACCAACATAAAGATCGAACTGAAATACTCAGAAGAAATATCTAAGATGAAAATTTAGAGACAAAATAAAATAAAGAGCGAGCTCAGAGCCCACACAAGCACTGATGTCACATAAATGAAATAATGTCACAGTTGTATAAAATTCATGTAACTGGAAATTAGTTTGGAGCCGACTGGATTGTTTTTGTGTTTGTAAGAGTTCCTCTCTTAGTCGGTTAGTCACTCACTCCACCACCACAAAGTGTACAAAGTCGAGGAATATGTTCGGCAAGGCAATTACCTACCAACAATGGTAATTGTGGTTATGTTCTGGTGGGAATGGTGACGTGACTGGATTAAAGGCCGAAAGTGTCCGTCTCGTCGTCGTAGTGGGAAAATCGGGCTCTTCAGGAGTCAGCAGTTGAAGACTCGCAGAAAGACGAGTGTTGTTCGAGTAGCCTGTCAGCCTGCCAGCCAGGAATGAACGTACTCTCTGCTACTCTAACTGTTTGTTCCCTTGTACATTGTACGTCCGCACTCCGACCAAACAAAGCCAGAGAAGATCTTCAGTCTAGTCCTGTGCTTCTTTTGGCCATCCACTATTTTTCCCAAGTTCTACTACCATCGAAGAATCTTAGGGTTTCCTGTGGGGCTGTTACGATTTGCGATCTTGAGCTGCTTCTGTTTGTAAAAAATCGAGGCTTTCCTTCAGACCTCGTACCTTTGAATCCTGTTTTGGTGTGCGTTTCATGCCACAAACTACACTTACACACACACGGCACTTGGTACGGCTACACGAATGTACTCCACGGACGGACTCAGCTCTAGCTCTAGCAAGCAAACAACATTTTATACACTGTGCGCCTAAAGCAGGGCCAGATTATCTCTAGCTTTGTAAACTAGGCTCAAACACATAGGCAGATACGCACAATAAATACACAATGACAACGATATAATATTATTTTAATTTTCTATCTTTTTTATACATTCTCCCCGATTGGCATTATTCTATGGACTATATGGACAGCGTTCATTCTACGAATTTTATACGTATTACCTACATCTAGAATTGCAAGTTTGCTTGTAGCCTTCGTAGCAACTAAATGTAAAACTCCGCTATATAATAATTCTGGCGACAACAGTCAGGACGAGACTAGACTTGTACCTTCTGAAATTGGCATAAATAATTTATAAATACATTTACAAAGAAATACATAATACACAAACCTGTATTTCTATTCACTTATTATACCAACCTATTCTGTACCTATTCGTTTTATAGACTTCAATATGCATATGCTTTTAGTGGAACCTGAATTCATACATGCACACAAACACATTTTTACACATATTTATGCATATTACTATTTACTATGTAACTGTAAAAAATCGTGATGATAATGTCGTTTAGAATCTTAATGGGGGTTGCAGATGAAAATAGCAAAACATAAGTTTATATCGAACAATACTTTTTAAATCGGAACTGCTGAAGCATCTTAAGTAGCTCTTGAAGGAAGTATATAGGTCTTAAAGATCATTTCTTGAGCGTGATTTGATACATTCAAAGGGCTGAATGACTATGACACAAGATTATGAAAAAAACGGAGTTCGCTTCATAAGGAAACAAAGGAAAACATTTCTGCTTTAGAAGTTACCTAAAACTTGATTCCACAAAAGATCTTCTCCAGGAATCAATGATATATACCTGATAAATTTTAGAAGGCGCTTTTAGTGCCATGCGCTTGACTCAATTTTCGGTGAAGACGCAGAATTATTTGTTGTATGCTATTGTGTAGATGTAGACGTAGAACATTTGAAGGCATCACGGTAAAAGTAGTCAAGAATAATGACACGTTATTTAGTGGAACTAAAAAGGAGCCTTCAAATGGGATAGCAGTAATTCAATTTCGTCAAAGAAATTCATGAAAATACAGATAATAGCGTCTTCTCTAAAGTTCTCTTTCTTGAGAAATCCCATTATTACACACTTATTGACTACGTACTACAGATTTACCAACTGCCAACCATACCGTACTCAGGAAGTCAGGACATTACCAGAAAATAACCTATATTATATTTAACAAGAAATCATATTTTGTATCTATGTACAGTTTACGGTGCCGTATAGCGTATTAGTAATTAGTACTTTTTAGTACTAGTAATTGTATTTATACATTCAGTTATGGTAGGTGTAAAAATAGTAGTACCTACATTAGTTTTCATGTGAGCACATGAAAAATGAGTAATCGGGCGAATCTTTTCATCACCGTTTTTCCGATTCGGTTCGTTCTGCTTATTTCTCATTCATTACATGTAAAGTCTGAGTCGAATCCATTCCTATGCTCCAGTTTGTATTTTACCGACAGATATGTCAGCACAAAATGTGAAACTCATTTTGACATTTTATGCATTCTGTACGTCGGAATAAGAATACTGAATGCCTTTGTCGGCTGCTTGAAATCATCCATTGTAGTTATGTAAGTTACAGTTTTTTTCGTAGAAATTTCTGTTTTAAGAGCCCCATGAAGACGAAGCGAAACATTAGCATAACTATAAGTATTTACATTCGCAAACAAATATTTCTTGGAATGGACACGGATCCGGATCTTTATCTCGTATTTACCATATTAGTACACCCCCGTGCCTTATGTAAAAGGATTATCTATAAATAGGGGATCTGTTATAAAACGACAATATCAAACAGATATATCCAGCAAGTTCTATATTATTATTTTCCACGGACAAATGTACTCTTTTTATTGATTTCTGTGTGCGCCTCTACATGGATGCATATCACCTAAGATGAGAAAGATGTTGTGCTTCATCTTTTGATTTCACCTAAACATTTTATTCACGCAGTATCATAACTGTACATTCAAAGTCTTAATCTGGAGCACTTGGATCATGAAGTATCATGGATACAGAATGTTTACTCAATATTTTATACAAGTAAGAGATGACGAACCTAGAGCAGAATCCTATTTGCTAAGTTTTATTTCGTGCAGGGAATGTAATTTATGTTATTGAGGAGAACAGCAATGCGAAACGCTCCCTAATTTTAGACGCCCACGACTTCCTGTAGTGTAGTTACTTTATGTTATATAAGTACTACCAATTACAATCGTTATTGAAGCATCTCTTACCTAAATTGAGAATGAGAACCATGATAAACTATAAGATTCAGAATTTCATATCATAAGATATTTGGAGAATGAATCTTGTGATTATTATTTTGTGAGGGTACGAAAAAGTGCACAACCTGTAACCGTTATTATTTATAATGTAGGTACCTACATATATTTATTTATTAAGCAATTTATCAGACATAAGAGATTATCAAACACAACTCAATGATTGCATCTTATATCACGACGAAAACTCTTTTCGTTGCAAACATTTTATCTGCTAACAATAAAGACATTACATATATTTTTTGAATCTACACATACAGATAGTTATTACAAGGTAAATTTTGCATAAAGGTTACGAAATGTCATTTTATATATTGCACGTCTGTCATAATTGAGGATTAATTTATCATATCAGTTTGATTTCCCAATAAAGTTATTAAAAGATGTCCTGCAGTTATATATTAGCTATTAAACGTACTGCTAAATTTCCAGGTCGAATAATGTTTATAATTGTTTTAATTCTTCCGAGATTTGTAATTATAGTAGCTCTAAGCATTTAGCATGGATATAATATTAGGTCAATTTGATAAGTAAATTCGTATGTATAATGTATACTAATAATATATGCGTCACAAACGTCACCTTTAGGAATTAATTAGTAGATTTAGTTGCCAGCTTGATATACTTAT
>JABASI010004707.1:0-13563 GCA_019776505.1 Tomocerus nigrus | reverse complement strand
TATAGCTTCATGGTTGTGGATCTGATAGATAGTGAATGTAATATTGACAGAGCACAATCTCCAAATAACAATAATAATATAATATGGTAGCTGTATAAATACATACGTAAGAATTCGTGTTTGAGAGACAATACGTCGTACGTATAGTACAGCAACATCATTTATAAAGTATACTTGAATTTAAATGCTTGGAATACCGACCGAGGCGGTGAAATGTACAACCTAATCCTTTGGAATGGAGTTCAAGATGAATAGCCACATGATCTCATAGATTTAACTGTTCATCTAATGACAATTTCTAAGGATTAGTACGTTAGTTAATTCTGTTTAATTTTTAGTAGCATAAGCATTTTATTGCTCATTCTGAAAATCATACTACTACAAGCAGTAAGTAAATAGTACACACGACGACATCATGTAATCTAAACCAGCCATCATCTTATCCCCTTAATTAATTCTAGTGAATTATCCATTTATAGAGATAAATATACTTATAATATAATTACACAAATTAACTTAAATAGGTATATTTAATTCAATTTGTGCTGAGAAAAGTAGTATAATAGTAGTACCACTTATCTATTGTCCTGTACACACTTTGTATACATTAGACAAAAACAAAGATGTGAGCATCGTAAATGATTCGACGCGTTCAGCTAAATATCCAGGCGTACCCTTTTAACGTATTTTCTTCATTCTGCAAAATGATACTACACTGGCGCTTATTTAGGCATATAATATTATATATATGTGCTGTTAGGAATGGAAAGAGAGTGGCAGACAATGAGACAATGATAGGAATAGTGAATGTTGAGTAGGTAGGTATAGGCACTTAACTCATCGTCAATCAGTAAGTAGTGTGTATGTATAGTACACATTGGTATAGTAGAGGATGTGTTCATTTAGAAATGTTCTGTTGTGTCTGCCTCCGTCATAACAGAATGTGCAAAGCATTGTATGCAAAGTTGTAGTTTGAGCCTCTTTTATTAGATTAGTTTTTGCGTATGTTGTTGCACGTTGAATTACAATTACCTTTGGACTTTGTACCCTCTCGTACCTGCCAAACCACTTGTCTAGTCTGTCTACTAACAGTCCGCCTACTTTGGACATTGGACTTTGTACCTGAGAAGAGTCAAAGCAAGTCTTGGATAGTGCCATTCTTATACTATGCTGAATGATGACTACAATTTTTTGAGCTATGAAAGTATGAACACGAACCTACATAAACCAACCATAGATTAATGCATTAAATGTAGCTTAAATAGGAGTATATAATTGCTAGTGATAATAACGTGTCATTTTACAGACAGCCGAAAAATATTCATGCAGTTCTACGCAGTAATATTGTTATGAAGGTGACTTTAAAATTGTCTAATTGTTGTTTTCACGTGCCATTTTCAGATCTACTATGCTTACATTAATTTAAATTGGCTAAGCTAGTATAAGGCAGTTATTTTGTGTGTGTATTTACCTACTATGAAAATAGAAACGATATTGAAGATTAAATCATCCGTGCTAGAGAAAGCTAGTGATATCGTCTAATGGTGTATATCGAAACATTCGGTTACCAATTCTGCTCAGAGAAAACTATAAATGATGCATGAAACAATACGCTGCATAACTATACTTAGTTTTAGATGTACATAATTGACTGTTAACCAGAGCTTACTTGTAATTAATGCAGAGCCATTTATCAATATTAGAGCTATAGTATTGCTTTACGACAAAGAAAACGGGCAAAGGTCACAAAAGAAGGATATGTGATAATAGTTAAAGGACTTTGGACTCCGTACTATGCCTCCAGTAATCACGAGACGACTACTACACATTTAAATCATATCTGTAATTTTTATGTCAATATTTACTGCTGCATACATTTGTATGTTAAGTGAAATCCTTTGCTCTTCATAGCAAAGTGCATGAGTCTGTCTGTTGAGATTTCCTATTTTTAGGACAATCCACCATAGCAGAAGCATTTACGTATGGATGGTATATAGTAGCATTGAAATTGAAACCTAAGACGTCCCTGAAAGAAGATATACCTATATAATACTGTAATTGTCTCAATGGTTTTGGATTGGCTTCAGAAAATGTAATAAGAGAAAGATGTGTGAAACGCATTAAATGAATACATAGACTGCATATAAGAGTATGAAAATAGGTACCTATTATATCCTTTCAGTTATGACTTATGATGAGTATGCATGTGTACGTAAATAGTACGTACTATGTATAGGTCCATGTGCAAAATACAAGATTACTTGTAAATGAATTTTTTACAACTTTGACGGATAGAGATTGGCATCTCTCTACATTTAGCCGCAATGAAGGCTAAAGTCGAACGAACTGAAACTGAACTTTGGACGCTCTTCCTCCCTTGGTCCAGTCGTGATCTCAGTCTAGGGGATTTGCCACGTAATCTGCTTAATCTAATACAGGATAAGTATAAGGTGGTTTAGGTAGTTGGATGGAGTTTACCTGCGATACGTACGAGCATTTTTGGGCTAGTCTGTCGTAAGACTTCTTTATTTGCAACAAGGCAGGGTAATAATTTTATTTTATTACGCAGTTTATAATGTTCTAATAACCATGCAGCAGGCTAAAAGTCTTTTCTGATGAATAGAAGTTGTCTGCGCTAGTTAATACTGGATATGCACAATATTACGATAAAAAGGCATGCTATTTACATTGGCAGTGCAGTAAGGCAAAAGTAATTCAAACTCATATACTTTTTTATTAAATAATAGAATTTTTTGATGTATTGCAACTTGTTAGTAAATACCCTCTTATACTTTGATATGTATTTTCATGGAGATGCTGGATTCTCAGGGTCAAAAGAAGATTTGTTTGACTAAAAATTCCACATTACTTATTTATGAGTGCAAAGTCCAAGTTATGCGTAACTTGGAAAACACTGCATATCGATACGGTAATCCTCTTCCACTACATACTACATCTCTCTGTGTACACATCTACGTAGCAGTTCTGCAAAAGTGTAATGATTGCCCATTAACAATTTTCACTATGATATCCCATGATATCTTACGCTTAAGTATATACGGATGCCTAATATAATGTTCAAAATCATACAAATGTTAACCTAATTTCCCAAAGATAAGTTTGGCCTTTCTTATAAGTGACACATATATACAGTGCAACGTAAAGTTGACTTCTAAAAATTATATTCTTTACATATAATATGTAATATACATTATTATGATCTACATTTTTTTAAATTATGACCCGGAATTGCTCCCATCTTGTTTTTAAGCAGCTGGAGAAACTATGAGCTTTAAACCTGAACCCGGTCACATAGATGAATGGGCTTGGTTCATTAATTACTGACAAAAAACCATCTTCGGCCATCTGATATACCTATACATAATATTTGCATACCAGTGCATTAAAAAAGAATCATTCAGGACAATATCTGGAATGGTATCTTCCATTTACTGTTGTATTTCTTACTTATCTGAAATTGTGGGGACTTTGACCTCGGATGTGAATATGTTGCAAGTGTCACTGGAATAAATAATCGATCTTATCTAAAACATATAAAACTAATCGAAAGGCATTGCTATAATGTTAATAGTTAATTGACAGATTTTTATAAATGTAATTTCGTAAATTGTGAATGGATTTATTGCAAATACACACCTACGTAAAAGCAAAGGCACTGATAAAGTATTATTATAAATATTAATATAAATATTATGACAAATATTACAAGATTACAACTATATTACTACAATCAAACTTATTATTCAGTTAGTCGATTATAGTATTTCCAATTCATATAAATGCTGATTNAGCAAAGGCACTGATAAAGTATTATTATAAATATTAATATAAATATTATGACAAATATTACAAGATTACAACTATATTACTACAATCAAACTTATTATTCAGTTAGTCGATTATAGTATTTCCAATTCATATAAATGCTGATTTTATTGCAATGTCAAAAATTCTATCCATTAATGTGCGCTTGAGTAAAGTTCTACCCTATCTGTACTCCTATGGGATTTGCTACTTTAAACAAGCATAAGCAGTTAACCTTTGAAACCAATACCTGGAATTTTGTAATTGTACATCATAAAACATTCCCATTGCACAATCAATTCATAAAGTAATAATGCTTGTTTGTACACATTCACATAAATCGGTACACATAAATCTTAATATTCATTTAAATGCTCATTTGCATCATAAAACTTTGATTTAATTTCAGTTTCTAACGTGCATGAATGACATGGGATACAGGTCTACGAGCATCTTATCTGTGTATTACTGTACGAACATATAATATACTCAAAAATGTGGTAACTTATTATTATGCATGAAGATAAAGATTAATAATTTCATATCTATAACACATAATATTTTTTGAATTGAATATTAGCATAACCACACAAAAGTTTTTCATGAATTGAATCGATGCAGAATGTATATAAATAGCTCTTGTATATCTTGATATATCTTTCAGCAAAGGATCGTTATATTATATATTTATATAGGATTATTCAGAATATCGCAGTAGATCCAATTGCTTCGCATAAGACAGTTTTAGACGTGAAAGTTGAAAATGAGATCATGCTATTCATACTGAATGGATTTAGAAGAGACACTACTTTACTACTGTTCTGGTGCGGTCTGAAGAATTGATGTTATTTATTTATAGACTGTACGTTGACTACGAAGATTCTCAGTTACGTTCCGTCAATAAATGATCGAACGTTGGACCTAAAAAGCTGCAAGGTATAGCGTTCTAATAATGTTTGTTACGTAGAACAAAGATTAAATTGAATAACAAGAATGTTTCTTATTTATAAAAATATTTGCTTTTCACGAATGGAACTTTTTACCATGCATGCCAGTAATTTTTCCATACTTTAACAAAAGCATCAAAGTTGACAACATTTATTTATTTCGATGCCGATCTCGACCTCAACTGTTATAAGGGTTTCCGTTTCTACATTTGTCATTATTTATACGACGATTTGATTACTATAGCGTGGGTTATGTTATATTTATATTGGTAATATTATTATAGTAATAAGCTAGTAATAAGACTCAAATGTTTAAAAAGCCTTTACGATATAGGTCATTTCATTAGTCATTGCTGGGATCAATGTTGTTAATATTATTATCAATACATGTAGGTGTATGCCATTTTTGCGACTTAAACACTAAATTGACCATGCAAATTGCATGATGCATGATGTAATATCGGGTTTAACCGATTACCTAGAGCCCAGAGGCTGTAGGTTTTAATTACTCCACTTATTGGCAAAGTGCAAAGTAGCCGGATCTACTCCTTACTACGCAAAATAAAAATGATTGAACTTATCATATTTTTTAGTTTTTAACCGGATGCATGAAGAACTGAATACAAGCGGCTTATACCAATAAATGGTCGCTTCTGCTTTCTCTTAAATGTGTGTTATGTGTAAATATTGATAACCCTCGCTGACCAGGAGATTATTATGGTTATAGATAAACAATAAAACTGTGATAAGAAGCTTTCACAGATTACTACATAATGATGCGAAATATTCATATCCGGTTAAGCATATTGATAAATTAAAATCAATACCCGATTAGTACTAATATTAAGATATCTTGCTAGGTACCTACTTAATTATATTTTTGATTTTTCGAATGAAAATTGAATTGCGACAAGAATATTAGTGTTGGTATTTACGAATAAGAAAATCAAACGAAATAACGCAGATTTCACCGAGAGAGTTTTACCAAAGTAGAGACTATTGTTAATGTATATACCGAAAAACAACCAGTTACTATTATGCATGTCATTGTTATGTTTTGTATGTATATGGGGCTCAAAATTAAACAATTAAATAAACGCGAGACTGTTCTATCCTAGTTATCATTTTGGTTTTATCTTGCAACTTAAAAAATTCTTAAATGTTATTCCCGATTCTATTGTTTTCAATTAATTGTTTGCAAAACTTGTGTAGTTACTTATAAGCTCAAATAAGTATAACACAATTCCAATTTTCCAATTATCAGAAAACGATACAAATAAACATCGATTTTGATAATAAGACTTCCACTAATGCAGAAATAATTGAGTATGCAATATGGAGCTACAATTAGTAAGTACATATACAGCTGATGAACAAAAGTTGACTACACCAAACTGAAAATACAGAAGCATTTAAAGTATACGCTAATGTAGTTCTATCTAATTGGACTACATTAATCTAAGTGGATTGGAGGAGGCAATAAGTAGCAAACGTGCTGTATTTAACGATTAAGTAATGCAGGTACAGTACATACAGGTAGTAAGTTAAATCTGCAGATTTGCCATAGGGCAGAAACTCTGTACCCTATGGAATAAGAGACTGTATTATTTGTGTCAAAAAACGTGATAGGTTAGCGTTCAGATATAAAACATGGAATATTAGTAGAAGAACGTCTCCGTTTTATTGTAGAAAAGTTTACTGGATGTAAATGTAACGATACAATACAATACAATGATAATATGTAAATGTGACATACAACACCCACATCCATCTAATCATCAATTCGTCATGTCAATTTTTTGCCCATGTACTCCAATATGCAGCACTGTTACTGTATGCTGAATATTTATCCATTATTTTCAATTAGTACGTCAATATTGTGTACAAAATAGACAGAAAGATTTTATACTTTGGCTTTTTTGTATCAAATAAAAACGTTTTAGGTTATGAATATGAAGTTCACAGAGCTACAGAAAATGAGTTTTATCTACTTACATTTTAATTCAATATTCTCAATCTCAGTACCTAACTCATTTCTGCACTTAAATCCATTCATCCAAATAAACATCATGTTAAACGTCTCATACAATTATTGCGTGTCAATATTATTGGTAATCTGTATACTACTGCATACTGGTAACACCTAATACAATAGTAACAAATACGGATAACCTACATATTAGCGACGCGAAATGGCACGCGTTTATACTATTTACTATGTGCTAATACTATTATCAATACATCATTATTAACAGATTTTCAACAGAACTGGTAATCTATGGTATTTACAGAATCTCTATCTTAGTACATCTTATAATACCTACAGATATATTATTAAAACTAGCTATCTCATGCAAAAATAATAATTAATAGCTAATACGAATGTTGGAATTATCAGATAAATGGCGGAATGATTTTTTGTGTATACCGAAGCCGAAAAACTTCTGGAGACTGTTGTCCACGTTGCTTCTTGTGAAGGTTTGATGTACTTCTCTGTGGTTTTGTCTACTTGTTCTTCAGCTCTTCCAAATTCATGCGGTAATGCACAAAGATGGTCCCCTGTCATTTTATATTCGTCACGACAAACACATTCACCTGTTAAGATTGCAGATGTGGTTAGTTTGGCCTTTCTGCAATCATTATTCATTGAAATAATCAAAATTAGGGTAAGGGTTTTAGTAATTACGACATTCTCACCAAATATTTCAGATGATACCAAGGAATGACCTCTTCTTGTCGCTCTACAAATAGCATGGTCAACACAGTCGAGTGTAGGCAAAGGATCGTAGGGATCCGTTCTTAGAGTACATGCTTTTCCTACAGCCGATACACATTTTTGTTGTGCTTTGTCAAAAAACTGAGTAAGAACGTTGTGTCTTCCATTTTTAATCGAAGGACATCCACATTTCTTCTTGTGGCAGTAAGAGGTTTGGCATTCATTACTTCTGTGGCAAGTTGCTCCAAAATCTGATAGACCCTCACTGGGTTCCGGCAAAAATATCAGAATTCCTAGCAGCAGGGCACACCCTACAATCTTATTCCCCATATCACGTTACCAGAATCTGAAATTAATAATAAAATGTCTTACTTTGTAGTTTCAATCAGGCAAAATTATAATGAGAACGACAATACTTCTTGTGAAAACTGTCAATAAGAATAAATCGTACATATAAATTGTAGTGTATCTGTAAAATCTTTAGAATCTCAGAATTCCTTACAATTTGTATAGTCACTTACATTTACCTACTCCAGCACTGTACACGGTGAAATTACTATACTCATCCCATTAATTCCTTGTACTAAATATTATTATGTCTGACAATTCTGGCTCAACATTCAATGACGCAGTTAAAATAATCACAACTCTTTTCCTTTTACGATTATAAAGAATTGGGAATGTCACCGTTTGCAAACCATACCTACCATTGTACTGTACTATTGTAATTGTAATGGATGTTAACGTATTTCTGCAAAAGAAAATTAGTAATACAAGAGCGTACAGTATATAATGGACTCAGTATAAGGTAGTCTAATTCTAAATAGAGAACAAGTTTCCTGCTATTTTTTAACCATTTGCCTAGTGAGCTTATTTTACTTTTTCCTAATCCTTCAGTCACATATACTTAAAAATATTTTTGTACATTTGCACCTTACTAAGACTTCTGTTGTGTCGACAATAAAATTGTCACTGTGTAACTAATTGTTTAGAATTACAGGTTAAATCTTACTGATTGCTTTGTGGTTATGTGCAGGCATTATCCAGAATAGAGAACAAATAGCAGAGGATATTATATTTTCCTGAATATACCTACTAAAACTATTGTAATAATTGAAACATAACATGTTTACGTACTGACCAACATTCTGACTCAGCCTTTGTCTACGTGCTAGATTATTTTTGTCGGACCGGATACCGTAGCTAACTAAACTACTGAACGAATGCAACATAACAGTACTACAATGTATCGCTATGTATGGCACAACAATATTTGCAATATTTTTTGCATCGTATTCGGAGGGTCCAACTTACTATTCATATAATACTCAACTCTACGTATTACGTAATATCCTTCATAGGTTTCTCATTGTCAAAGAGCAAAGAGGGATGAAACAGTTGAATTGCTCGGTCTCGGTACGCTACGGCTTGCATTTAACATACGGAAACCGCAGTAGTGCCCTAGCGTACCTTCCTATATGCCGTTCTAATAGATTAAACAACTTCCCCCTTCTATACATAAAAACTATTCGTGGCTGTTTTGGCACTATAGATATCAAGACATCACGAATAAAAAATTACCTACATAGAGTAGAATACATAGCGCCATAATACTCTTTACAGATTGTACGTTCTTTGTCCTGTAATGCGATTATCAAAATTTGTCCCTAGCTAGCGTGGCAATGAAATTTGTGTTGCACTTGCATGTACTGTGCAAGGAAAATAATCTAAAATCGAATTCCTATTTTATGCCTTTACTTTACAGACATTATGTGCTAAAGTTATTAGCTTTATTTGATACTGTACGTATACAGTGGTACCAACTGTTCATTGCTATTGCTATCTACAACCTACGTAAAAGTTATGCACACATAATATGACTTATATAAACACACGTTTATATTAGTATACCGTATACCTAAGTGTTTTTGAAGTCTTAAATGCTTAAGTCTTAAATGAATTAGGCCATTGAAGAAAATATCATGCTGGATGTAGTATAATTGTTTTTTACTAATCAAAGAATCCAGCGTTTTTATTAAGCCGAAATAAAAAACGTACCTTTCGGATCCAAAACTGTATGTATGTACAATAGTTCAAAAAGTATTTATGAAATGGTCAGTTAAAACTCTAAAGCAGAGTGCAAGTGCAGTTGATTGTTCCACTGAGAAATCAGAGCGTTAGTTCCGGATTAACTATGTGTGTGTAGCACTGAGTATGGTAGTGAAGTAAATAAATGCAGACTAAATTGCAAAATACAGCTATACTTATATACACATTATATGCAACAAAGACTTCAAATTAATGAAACACTCAGTTCAATTCTGAAAACATTCTGTATTAGGAACAAGTATAAAAGTCTCAATAAATAGTCTCCAATTTTATTGAACCAATTGCAACTGGGAGGGAGCTAAACGTTCCAGGACAATACAACAAATTACAATGTTATAGCTCGACTAAATTTTCCCATCATCTTCACTTCCTCAGTGTCCCAGGGATTTCTTAATGGGCGAGACGAGAACCTTTACTTTACATGATCACATGTCTACTATGCCTACCGCCTACCTACGCTAAACTGTTTTCTTTAGAACTAAACAGATAATATTATGTAGTTCGTATTTTGATTAGCATATCGGAAGAAGAAATTCCTAGTAGAACTATGATTTATCATCTGCCTGCATGGTTTGATAGTTCTGGGACTAGAAATGACAGGCAAAGCAGTTTAGATGAATAAATACGGAATGAAACTATGTTCACAAATACAAAATGAAACATCCACTGAGTTACTATTATTTCAAACTGTTTGAATGACGTGCTTGGAAAAAGCAGATACTTTTGTTCGGTCCCATATCTCTCTGTTTATCTTACAATCAGCTATAATCAGCATATCAAACAGCGAATCTTCATTAATTCACGGATATATCATTATGAGTAGGATTTATTTATTGAATTGAGCCTGGGACGTGAGACTTTCTCTGTTCGTCATGTAAGGAAGCAAGAAAGTCTGTTTGCTTTAGACGGAATCGAGGTTTGGCTCATTGAAAAGTTATGAGACAAACCAGACTCTAAAGATCCATCTCTATCTCAAGGCTGCTTCTTTTATCGACTATACAGACTATATACATACCTACACTCAACTACAACAGAGATGTTTTCTATACTACTTCGAAATTAAGTCATCTACGTACTATACAAACTAAAGAAATATAGAATAACAGAACTAAACCATGATAGGCGTATTCAGTATTGCTTTTACGTAGGCTTAAGTTGAATTCTTGGAAAACAATTTGGGGATTAGAGAATTGCCAGTCCGTTTCCACTCATTTGTTGAATTTTTAAGCTTAGGGGTGACTGAGAGTTAGTCCCAAAGAATATCTTATTACTATATACGCCCATACCTTAAATGTGTAGTTACATTACAAGTACGATTTGTATACAAATCGTACTCGTAGATATATCTTGTATCAAAGGCGCACGAGCTAATGCTAATTCAAGTCATAAAGACATTAATTTAGGTAACGGAAAGAAGCACTTCGAATTCATACGAGACAACGAAGCACGAGCAAGAAATACTAATGAACGATCTGACTACATGCATGACTCAAATGAGTTGGCAAAATGTTAATTAGTCTGAGAAATAGATACTCGGAAATTTCTAATACAATACTGTTACGATATTTGTGTCGTTGAGTATGTAGAACTATATTTATTTAACTGATAGATAAACACACACAGTTCTTAAGTCTCAAATGTCTTGCGCTGAAATCTTATTTGCTACAACTGAATATATTATTATCGTACTCACAAACTCACAACAAAGACGCAAACCGTTTCCTTTAGAACTATATTTATTTAACTGATAGATAAACACACACAGCTCTTAAGTCTCAAATGTCTTGCGCTGAAATATTATTTATTTGCTATTGCTACAACTGAATATTATTATTATCGTACTCACAAACTCACAACAAAGACGCAAACCGTTTCCTGCAATTCTCTATTGATATCTAAATAATTGCGCATAATATACTTGGTATCAATTAGGTTCTGTAACAATATTTCAATAGAAAATCTATAAAGATCACCTTGATTCAAAGAAATGTACTTGAATTAAGACATTATCGTCACCAGCACTGATTAACCCTTAATTAACGATCCATTTCTTGCTAAAACCAATTTCTGCCGAAGCAACAAGTCCTACTCGTAGATGACTTAAATCAATTATGTACGTAATTAGTATGCAGGGAAAGAAATTCAGTTCACTGATATTCACACTCACTTTTATGTTTCTCATTCCCCTAGTCGACTGACGTTTTGACAAAATTATAGATTAGAATATATTGCAATGATATTTTCAATATAGCAGATACATTTCTACAAGACCTCTTTCTGGAGACTTTAAAATCTTTGTACACTCTTTGTTAGCAACGAATTTACATTTCTTTTCACATTTTTACTCGTCACATGAAAGGTATCAATATTATCATGACATGTCTAATTACTTTCAGAAATTCCATGACAGACAGGTTACCCTGAGCTTTTGAAAACAATGCTTTCGTATATTTAAGTCTGGCCAACCAGTAAAAACGGATAATGGGGATTGTGGATCGAATGACACTCATAAGTAAGATAACTTTTCATAGGGATACCTGCATCATCTTATGCTGGAATAAAAAACAGTCTGTACAAATACAGCCAAGATAAATGACCTAAATACATTGAGAGAGAATGATGGTGCACCGTATGTAGTCAATGCAGAGATAATAATATCTGTATTATGCAGAAGCAGATCTGTGAATTTTACTCTAATATAGTCACAAACAACTGACACAACACAAGTGAACTAACATTTTATTTAGCAGCTAATGCTAAATAGCACAAATTATTGCCAACAGAGACTTTCACTGCAGTCGAGTAAAGAGAGAGTCACAATGTATTGTAATTGTAGCTTGCTATAATATTATGTGGTACCTCACCTGCGTAGTGTTAAATGTAGAAACACTTCTAGAAAGGGAAAAAATTATTTGTGACGAACATCCGGAAGGATTTAAAGAATGAGTGGATGTTTTTGCGATGTTACGAAATATTCATGGTGGTTGGTAAAGGTAAATCAACCTGATGACCTTTCACTATTCACTGCTACATATGTAGTTGTTGGTGGCGTGTATAGCGGATTCTTGAAATGGTAGCAAAAGCTTTGCAAACGTATTACTTGAAATCGAAAATGTTAACTGAGCCAAAAGGCATTGTTACAATTTTACGTGCATTTCTTTTATGGAAATTGGTGGTGACTCCACTATGCCTTTGCCAAACGTACGGTGAATACTGTGAAAAATCAGTCATTTTTCCTTGTGATTCTGATAGTGGCCTAGTTTGTGACGACGTACGTTGTGATTGTCCTTATCCTTGGATGCTATTTAATTCGGACAAAAGAGTGTGTCAAGTTACAGTAGGAGAGCACTGTGATGATAAAGCTAAACTTCATTGTATCGATGGTGCTCTTTGTGCTGATTTACGGGGAGATGGCAATCTAGAATGTGTATGTGATACAAATTACACAAGCATCGCTGCAAGTAGCTGCCAAGACGCTGCGGAAGAAGACGAAGAAACATACTCTTATATCTGCTGTCTTGAGAAACACTAAATTAATAAAACATTAAAGAAGAACTTGTGAAATGTACTGTTAACAGTACCTATAGCCATACTTAATAATACTTATATGCATTTGTTGTTTATCCTGTACATTGTGATGTTGTTGTGAATATGTAAGTTGGGCTCAATTGGGCTCTTTTATGTTGTAATTAATAATAATCACATCAGAAAATCAGAATTTCTCATTCAGCAACACGTAAAAATGTCTACTTGCACCTAATTGGAACTTAAATTCGTTTTAAAGCATGATAATAAATTAGGATTAGGATATTATTACTTAATTTCTCTGCTCAGACATTATTGTGAGGAATAGAAATGAACATCTACTTTCTACTGACAATAAGTATATATAGGTATGCAGAACGCAGAAGTACTGACCACACACTACTAACCAAGATGTTATTTTAATGATACATAATAATAAAT
>JABASI010004706.1:0-13567 GCA_019776505.1 Tomocerus nigrus | reverse complement strand
TAGCTACGTCTGTTTTCTGTGACATTGCATTGGCTGCTTCCTTACATGTATGCACAGATTCACATCCTTCATTTTTAATGCAAATACATATCGATTTAAATGTAGTGGGGTGGCTAGATTTGACTTTGCATTGGATGTAAAATGAAAATTGCAAGTTTTCAGCAAGTTTTACAGCTGCCTAGATGCCTTAAAGTTTGAGTGGCTGGTGTTTAGGGGATAATGGGGAGAAGACGAAGGTTGGAGAGCTTTTTAATTGCAATTTATTATTCCAATCAGAGAGAAATTAAATGTATGCATAAGTAGGGAAGTATTAAGTAAGAAGTTAGTTGGTGGAAGAAGGATATTAGAATAAAGTTAGTAATTTGGTTGGAGGTGTGAGTACGGCGAGAGAAGTACATGTGTGGAACTATAGCAATTTATTATGTGTAGCCAAAGGCTTTGATTATACATGCTTACTAATGCGGACTATTGCCAACTGCGTCCTTATAATATAACATCTCTCCATAGCTGTGTGCTGTGTGTGTGTGTATGCAAATGTGACTAGGAGGCGAGGGAGAGTATCTGTGCATACGTTATCTTGGTACATAGGTAATAAAAGACTTGGTTCGAGTTGAGTGCTTGAGTCAATCCAATCTAATCCATGTTCTAGTCCTTGTCATTGACTTGTCTTGCTTTAGTTAAACTACCTAGTCAAAGGCAGCAGACACTACATTAGGTACTTGTTAGGTGCTCGTACTTTTCTAACTTTTATTCTGTTCTGTTGATAAAAAGGTAGTGATTATATGCAAAGCAAGCCTAGCCAAGTTACTTAACGTCACTCCGAGGGATTTTATCCATTATTAAGTATACCTAAGTATAAAAGAGTTGCACAACAAGACTCTTCTCTCGTTCCTTGCATGATCCTCCTGTAATAGTTGCACTAGTATACTCTATGAAAATATCACTACTAGTAGAAGACCAGCAGAACAAGTTCCATTGCAATTCTCTTTTGTGCATGCAGTTGTAAGTTGTAACATAATGTAGTATTAGAGAGCATAATAAGTATACCTATATATACATTCATATAATAATATTACACAGAGTTGATGTAGAGACGAGTCTACTAGAGTCTACTAACTAACTAACTATGCCTAAACTAAGCCAGGAAAGACTTTAATTTGATTCAGTTGCTCGTTTATAAAAATATATGTAAGAAAGAAGAATGAAATGAAGGTTGCTGGCTCAGTATGATTCTCTGTCCGTATAAGAATAAGAAGATTAGCCACTAATCGTAAGCAAAGTCAAGTCCATTCAATGCAAACCTTCTCTCTCTCTCTCTCTGTCTATGTATTTAATGTAAGTGCGTTGAGTTCCCTTCACTTACTTAGCTTCACTTTTTGACTTGACTCTTTGTATACGATGAGAGTTTTAAAACGAGAAAAAGCAGAGTATGAAGATAAGCAAGAGCAAGTCTGGCTCGTCTGGTCTGGTTAACTAAGTAGACTGACTGGTACGTGGCGTAATATTATTATTGATGTTGCAAATCAGGCAATACTACTCTGTATTTAAATATAATACAAGACAGTCGTACACTCACTCACTCACTCACTCACACGGTGTAATGGAGAAGAGGAGGCTACGGCTGTGTGCTCAAAATCTCTACCTACCAGAAATTACATTGGCACTACTAGCTCCTTTACTACTGACATTAACACAGGAGATTAATAATAATGGAGAAAAAGGGCTAAGAACCGTACGTATCTGTTTGCATTTGTACTTTGTCCATGTTTTTCGCGTATGTTGAGAGTGGAGCTGTACAGGCTGAGTCAACTTTACTACAGCGCTCACATCACGTCACTTCACTTCATTTAATTTGAAACTTTAGTGAAGGAAAGGAGGTTGGCTTAGCTATATTCTTGACTTTTACACTGTTTAGAGTTGATAGAGTGTAGACTCGCATGCAGTCATCCCAGTTTTAGCGTATTTAATGTGAGAAAATAGGTATAATCTAACTACGTGTAACTTGTAATATGTTGTGTTGTTGGCTAGGAGGATTTGCGCTGGAAACTGGTAACATCTACATAAGTACAATGTAAGGAGATAAAAGTGCATATTATGCTTTGGTTGACTTGACTTGGTTGGACTTGGTTTGGCTCGTACCTGAATCTTGATTGACTTGATTCGAATGTAAGGATGAGCCAAGCGGGGCAGTGGCATCAAACAACAGAAAACCAGACTTTGTCCATTTTGCATATGCTGTACTGGTACAGGTAGGGAGGGAGTCTTGTCCTCTCTCTCTCTCTCTCTTCTGTCTGTGCCGTACATATGTTGTTAATGCAAAACTACTGCACGTACCACTTCTTTTCTATGTCTCTCTCTCTCTCACTATCTCGATTCTTCTCTACTAGTACAAATACGAGTTTAGAGGAGAGCAATTTATTTGCATCGCATTTCAAGACTAAAATACCTAAAGAAATGTTGGTTGGTGGATGGAGTGAACTAGAAAAGGGAAAAGCTCAATTGAGCCAGCAGCAGCAGCTAGAGCTCTTTGTAAAAAGTGAAGAAATGGAAGGGAAGTTGCCTATGCTGAAAAATTAAAGGGGAATCGCATTCAAATGGAGAGAGAGGAGATAAGACAAATAGAGAATGGCTTTAGGTTCTTTAGTACATAGCCCTTTTGTTTCTAGTAGTGGCAGAGTAGAGCAGGTGTTTTTCTTTCTTATTTAACTTGACTTTCCCTTGTTCGAACTTATTCCTTGTGGATGGAGTGTGTGCGTGTTAGCTGGAGCTCAGGCTCATACATAGTAAAATAAATGGAGAGACTGATATAGAATGTGCATTAGTAGTAGTAGAGGAGAGGCGAGAAGCGTCTATAGTTCTAGCTAGCTACAACATTTACTTCCATTTACTAGATGCAGAGCACAAGACAGGCATCTGGGGATTCTAGGAACTTGATCTGCAATTAAATTAAATCTTCACACGTAAATACGATTTGTATCTCTGCTCCTGTGTTTTATTCTCTTCTGTGTAACTACTACTATTATGCACACGGAGTTTACCATATATATTGTGAGCAAGTTATGTCGGTATTAATACTCGTCTCTCTTTCTCTCTCGTTCAGTTCTGTCTATATACTTCTATCAAGGTTAGTCTAACTCTGTAGGGTAGTCGTCGTAGCCAAAGGAAGCCAGATTTGGTTTGTTTTAGGCGTTGTAGTTATAAAGTTGACGTAAACCTTAGGGAGAATAACGCATGGCAAGGATTATTATTATACTTACGTTACGAATGAATTGGAATGGCATGATGTTTCTTCTAGGTACGTAACGTACAGTACAGTCGCATACGTATGTTATTATGTTTTTTGGAATATAGTGACTAGTTCATAGAAGAGTAGTAAGTAAGTAGCATGGTCTTGGTTGCCGGTTGGTTTTGGATGGTTGGTTGGTACCTAGTCGTTGTGTATATGGCTTTGCTCTATCTACTACTACGTTTGTATGCACATTGCAGATCAAAAAGTCAACTGAAAGTTAAATATTGGATAGATAGAAGAGTAGAGACAGAGTTTATTCTTACTACGACGTAGTAAGAAAGGAAGGATGTAGTACTACGTTTTACTATTGCAATTCATGTTTTGCTAAGGAGTATAGGATCTTGAATGATATAGCTGACTGAGTTAGTGAGTTGAGTGAGTGAGTGAGAATAGAGTAGCTCTCTGGTTAATATATAAGGGAAAAGTCCTCTCTCTCTCTCTCTCTCTCTCTCTGCTGCTAACTATTGGATGGATGTAGGTAGTAGTAGTAGTATTTTGTGTTTTATGTCTGTACGCAAGTAGGTACTAGAGAAACTATGTTTCTACTTACGTATTATGCTATAGAATGTGAGTATTACTATTAGTGAAGGAGTGTGGTAGTGTGTATGTGTATGCAGTAGTAGAGTAAATAGCTACACTACTACTACCTACTTTTTCCAGTAGTAGTAAGTAAGTAGTAAAGATTGGATGAAAGAGCCAAGGCGAGTTATTCTTAGATATTTTCAGTTTACATAGGTACATAGCCTCCTCCTCTGTATACATAAGTACATAATAGTTTTCTGTTCTGGGTTGGAGTTTGTCGATTTGAAAAGCTACTCTGAACTAACATCCACTCGGCTCCGCTGTCACATTCACATCCCATCCTTCTTTCCTCCACTAATATTGAGCTGACTAGTAGTGGGGCTCTCCTAAGTTGCACAAGTTACCTAACGTCACTTACGTTCTCTATGATGTGATTCTATCTTATGTTCTTTAGTTAAAATTCAATTCAGTAGTTGAGGAAAAGTGTGTTGTGCCTGCCTGCATCCTATTTCTTCTTCTTCTTCTTCGTCTTCGCCTGCATTTACTATACGACTAGGTTGACTATTAGGAACTTTTATTCTGTAAAGGTTTCCTCCGCTTTTCCAAGGTGCTTCTTCTTCTACTTCTTCTTCTTCTGGAAAACTCAACTGAAGGAAAAAGCTTGTGTTCTGTTTCGCTGAAAAGAAAATAGAGAATAAGCTGAGAAGAGGAGAAAAGAAGACAAGACAAGAGAATAGAAAGGATGTCTCTTTTCTTTTGATAACTTGGAAAAGTCAACATAACACAGTCATAGTGAGTTGGAAAGGAAAGGCAAGGAAATAATACAGCTCCCTTCTTCTTCTTCTTATTCTCCAGCTTCCACTGCACTGCATCACACTAGACACTAAAATACTTGTATATTATTTTGTCAAGGAATTTCACTGTTATATACGTCCACTTCAGACTAGTACTACTACTACGTTCTAAAGTAAAGAGCCAGGTATCTATCTAATGTTACTATTAGCCTATGAAAGTATGGAGATAGAGAGAGATTCTTTTTCGCTAAGCACTACTAGTGCTCCTACTGTTATGTTGGATCAATCAACACTCAACGAGACTTGATGTGACTCTGTCCTATATTTTCCATACCTCTCTCTCTCCCTTTTATATAATGTAGATAGAGTATTTTCCTATTTACTTAAGTAGGTTCACTTAGTGGAGACTTTTCCAACTTGCATTTACAGAGGTGCATACATATATATTATGGCTATGGTAGCTAGATCTATTTTACGTTTTATAACCGAGAGTTGGGCTTTTGACTAGAACTGAACTGAACATCTGTATTGTATATTTAATGGGAGACTGTCATAGCTAGCTACGTTCATTTCATCGGCTGAGTGCCGAGTGAGTGGAGTTGAGTAGTGGAGTAATGCACTATATACCTACATGCATAGATTATAATACTCTCTTGAGTCCCTATATATTGCAATTATAAAGGAGTACTATAGTGAGTTTAGTAGTAAATAGTAGCTACAGTAAAAAGTAAGTTAAACAGAAAAGTATATTTCATAAGGTGTAGCAGTGTTAGTTGACTATAGCTAAGTGAGATGTAGAAGGCCGAAAAAAACATTCGAGTTAAGAATGAGAGAAAGAGGGAAAGGGAACGCAAGACACGACATCAGCCAAAGTAAAGAGTTAGGGGTGATAAAATTGCAAGAGTCGGCTCTGTAAATTTAGTTGTATTGATGAACAAGAAAATGGTGGAGTAGGGTTATTTGTTGGCAAGAAGGAATTCTCTTTGCATGGATGCTTGCAAAAGAGAGCCCATTATTTTTATCTGAAACTTTGTCTTTGTGCCTCTTCTTTAGTTGAGGGAAGGGAAGCAATGCAATGCAAGCAAAGAACTCAGGTCTTGCTTCTTCTTCTTCTTCGTCACTCTCACTTCTCTCTCACTCTCTCCGTAGAATCTTCTTCTTCTTGCTCACTCTATCACTTTCTTTCTTCTTTTCAGCTCTGGCCGTTATATAGTGGCTGTTATGTATTGTAGATGTGTCTATCTGTAGTTTAGTGAGGAAAAAGGACATGGCTCTACTACTACTATCTACATCAGATTTCAATTCAGTTTTTCAGCATCAGCCTAAGCTCGACGCAATTCTGTTCAGGCAGGCAGTCATGTCATCGTGAAAGCGTGTGGACCTTTTCCCTTAGTGTGTAAAAATTCTGTTAAGATTATCTTTATTTAGGATAGTTTAGTGAGGAGAGTTAGTTTTAGAATGGCTGTGCATTGTGAATTTTAGTGTAGTTGAAGGCATGTTAAGTTTGTAGGTATTATTTTGGACGGGATTTTGGAGACTGGGACCACATATTTGACAGTAGTGTATATTGGAATAGCGAAAATGACTACAAATTCAGTGGAGTTCCGTTACAGTCAGTCCTACAGTCATGTCATGTCAATGTAAAACGGCGACGTCTTTCTTTCCTAATGATAAACAATAGTTTTTTTGGAATGAAACTTTTGAATTGTTAATAATTAGGAGGTATTTACGGAAGGGGCATTATTGTTTGTAGAGATAAAGACGTTGAAAATGATGGTGATGGTATAAAGCTCAGTGTTTAAGATTCTACTATTTAGTTGTAGTATATATGTAGGTGGCGTGTAGGACGTGAGTGCGTCTCTACTACAGCGTATTTCTATAGCTAACTAAGATGGAATGTAATATTTTTCCGAGTTTTTCTAGTCAAGTGAAGTGGCATACCTACATACATTCGTATTGTTTATTGTTTTGTTCTACAGGCATTCATTACAAGGAATTTCGTGACGTCTGACGTTAACTTTACTAAGTTTAGTGGGAAGTCGGAATGGAATTGCTCATTTTCCTATTATTATTAGAGCTCGGAGGAACTAAAGACTATAGTGGGGAAGACAATGCTATCTGTATAGTAAATAGTGGAGTGGAGAGGAGCTCGGTGGTCGGATGAAGTTCTGTGGAGAAGAGTCGGCTTGATTAATTCATTAATGGCGGAGGAGGAGGAAGGCAAGGGAAGCTGAGGCGCTACATGGACGAAGAAAAAAGAAAATGTTAAAGTTTCGAGATGATGTTACGTTGACTTAAGTTGAAGTTTTAGCAGTAGTTTTGTTTCCGGGCAAACAAAAGAAAGAGCCCACAACTTAACACAACTCTACGTAAATACATACTACTACTAAATACTACATACCTACATACTAAGTAATACAATACTACTACAATTACCTACCTACCTACTATTATTCCTTCTTATAGATAATGTATGTACATTAAACGTCTTGCCTTAGCTGTGAAATAAATGTCACGTCAGTCAAGTCAAGTCAAAATAAAGCTAGAATAGATTTTTTAATTTGTGCTAAAACCCAACAAACAAGCCTTCGTACTTTTTATTCACACCTACTTATTTCACACGGAGTTTTACCGAACATTAAATAAATTTTACTTATTATGGCATCCCTCTCTCTCTCTCTCTCTCTAACTCTATACGTATGTCCTCCTCCTAGTACAAATATAATAATAATAATAATATATATGTACTAGGTAAAGCAGACATATCTCATATATTATAACTATGATCTGGATCCAGAGGCAAATGTAAACTGCCCTATTCTCTGCGGCACTCTCCTCTTAATGTACCCAAGGAAGGAAAACATCTCCCACAACCAAGACATGTCAGCCCATCGTCAGATAGACAGGCCAAGGAAATCCATCTACACAGATAGAAAAGAGCAGAGCAAGAGCCTTTAGCATCCTCACAATCTACAGAGTTAAATAATTAAACATTCTAGACTTTTTGCTCATCTTCTCCATTTTTTGCATATCTTCATCTCTAGACTCTACTACTCTACTCAACTCACAAACTCTCACTCACTCATCGTCAGTAGTCAAGTGAAGTCACTCTCCTCCATAATATCTTCAACATCCACAACTTTGCTTTTGACATCACGTTCTTTCTCTCATGTCATCTCAGAGCGTCTCGCTTTCATTCTACTCCATCATGACGACGGTTTATACAGGACTTGTTATTATACCATTTATTTATGGATGTGCACTTGTAATCTCTACGTACAATTAGCAACATAGTCTTATTAGCTATATGAACCTACTTAAGGAAGCACTAGTACTAGTAACTGATCCTATTGGCTAGTGAACTGAACATAAATTATATTATGCATAATTACAACCAGAGATATTCATATTTGTTATTCACTAATTGAAAACGCAACTGATGAGTTAAATTCCTTGTTTTATAAACAATATTAATCCTGGGTTGGTAAATTCAATAAGTAGAAATAAAGTCAATTTAAGATGTACTGTGATTTATTTGTTGCTTTTCTTTGCTTTTTGTTCTTCTTTTTGGCTAATGACTTCCTTATTAACTGCCTTAATTAGATAAGATATCATTCATCAATTAGAAACACAAGGAAACAACCCTTTCATTTGTAGATAATTAAATGCCGAAAATATTACTATAATTTCCGACAATTCTTGTCGTATTTGTTACAAACTAGTGCAAAAAGCAGTAGGAATAACAGATCATAGAAAAAATTAAAAATGGAATGAACAACTTTTAGTGTTATTTGAACATTTTTACTCTACATTATTGTTCCGGTATTTTACAATTCCAAAATCTAATTTGGGAATAAATTGATAAAATTAAATTAACAAAACTAAAATTGGTAAACAAAATCCTTAATTTTGTAAGGAACAAAATATAATTAAACAGTTATATTATTCATGCATATAGTAGTACATAAAAGAGGCATAATAGAAAATGAGTGTAGATACATTATGTCAAGCATAAAAGCCAGCCCAAGTGTCTGAAAGAATGAGCTTACACCATCAAAGCCATGAACAGATGGATGGCCATGATACGAAAAGATGTTGATGACTGCCATGTGAGGTGACAATGGAATCGGATCTTTTGATGCAATTGCGTCGTCAAGAAAGAAGAAACTACAGATAGGCTCTATAAGTAAAAGGTAATGTTAGGGTGTGCAAAGTGTAAATAGTGTGATAGTGTGACTTCTTGAGGATGACTGCAGTAAATCATGCGAGGAAAGTCGGAGAGAAGAGGAATGTAAAGTCCAGAGAGCAGACATTAAGTGTAGACAAACGAGTTGGATGAAGTTTGTGTGATGTGACGGGATGTGCTAAGCAGTAAATAATACAGAGGGAGGAATAAGTATGGGCGGAAGGTGGGTAAACAGCATAATGTGATATGTTGGCAGAGTTGGTAATAAAGTTTCTGTGGTCGCATTTGCTCTTCTTCTGTTCGCAAATTGCAATATTATTCACTGGGCTCTCGATCTGTACAGTTGGCAATAAAGCACATGTCTAACTAATGATAAGAATTGGAGAGTTAATATATCCCCCATTAGGGCAGCTAGGAAAAGACATTTGTCTCCTTTCACAAAGCAAACGACCATGTCAAAAAATAGAAACAAGATTGGAAAATTTGGTGAATGTGATTTTGAAAGACAACTGCTAGGTACTTTTAGCCAGTTTGCAGTTGACGTTGAATGAAGAGATGAAATTACATTAGTGACTCTGAATAGAATTGTGCTTGATAGTATATATCATTACTACAATGATGGCTCATAGCATATATACATGATTCCTTGTTGTGTCTATAGAAATCTAGACTTATGATATTATTATTGTAAAGATTGAAGATAAAAATGGAGCGTTACTATAATAATATAGTGAATCCCAATATATAAAAAGAAGGAAGTTATAATAAACGTAAGCTACCTACGTGAGCATAGTCTACGTCCGTTTATTAAGTATCCAGAAGAAGAGAAAAGGCAGAGTAGTTTTACTTATGACATGTCATTGACTAAAAACTGTTGGAAAAGACTCATCTTGACAGTGAAGTTAGAAAAAGACACAGTATCGTCTATAAGAAGGGCTCAGTGGGTAATGTTCTTCCTCTACCACAGAAATTTAACGGATTTCTTTATTTTCTAGTGCAGATGGGCTTTGTACGGAGTAGGCAGTAGAAAATAATGTTCTCGTTTTGATGCTATGTAATGTAATGTGATAGGAGTCTATTTGGTAGGAAGAAGGAGTGGAGTAGTAAACATGTACCTTTTATCTCTCCTAAGTGTATATCTTCTTTTTCTTTGGATTTGGCTCCGTCAGCATGCAGTAGAGTAGAGCTATGACAGTCTAAGGCCAAAAGGAACCTCTAGGACTAATGCAATAGCGTGTCTCTGTCTTTTGGCTCCTTTCGTTATGGACTTGACTTGATTCAATTGGAAAGAGAAGGTTCGAGTGAGTGGGACGACGAAGAAAATGTCGTCGAGGTCCATTACGTACTCAGTTCAGTTCATTCACTATTTGCTCGTAGTAGTGACTCTCTCTCTCTGTGCATTGTGCTCACTACTCATACATACCCATACCTATAGATAGATAGATACATAGTCCTTCTAAGTAGGGAAAGAGATACAAATTCTATTCCATTGGATATACGTGATTTGTCCTAATGTGAGTGTATAAAAAGTATTTGTGTGTAAGACAGATAGAGTGTGTATGTGTGTGGGCTTATATTATGTAATAAGGGGGAAAAGAGTTGGTTTGTCAACGTTGTTAGTGTGTGAGTGAGGTTATAGGTAGAAGAGAAAGAATGGCATAGCCTAAGAATCGGATAAATAGATGAGATAGGAATTGTGATGTAGTCCTTTTGATGGGGATGTGGAATAGGCCGAATATTTGATGGTGGAGTGAAGAGGAGTCATGCCCATGAGTTGGAAGCATTGACAAATGGCTGGAACCTCCTTCACCGGCTTCCCTGTCCTTAAGTTCAGTGTGTTTGGGTTGAGTGGGTGAGGAGAAGAGCCCTGGTTTGAGTCACTCTTCTTCTTCTGCCTGCTACTACTACGTACGACTACGACTCCTCGTCGTATCTCATTAGGATCCATGTAGATTTTGAAAAAGAGCCCAGGAGAATTTTCTTCTGGAAAAAGAGTTTTGGGTGTCACAGTCTGGTGGCATAGCTATGAGGAGATTATGCATGAAAACGCTCCAATATTGTCGACTCCGTTCGGCTCGGTTGCCATTTCCCGCTAAAGTGGAAAATGCAAAGGGATTTTTATGCCAATGCAATGCAATAGTCTCTAGTCTAGGTCCACACACCATTTCATTGTCTCTCTCTCTCTCTCTCTCTCGTTGACTAATACTGATATATATGCAGGGGAAGTTGTTGTATAGATACGTACGTAGCTAGTTGTACTTATAGATCGACATCAATTCCACGCTCGCATCTTCAAAGGAAGGAAACTAGAAGAAAGGAAGACGGGAATTGGAAATATGTTACTATAATATACCTACGTGTGTATCTTCATACATAAGTTTGTTGTGTTTATCTACCGATAGGTAACTTACAAAGAAATAATCCAATAGATCCTCCTCTAGAGCATGTTTACATGTATTTTTCTCACGACAGATGCAGGGAGACACGCTCCAGCCTTTCCTCTCTTTACTTTACGCTTTATTGCCGAGAATTCTAGCACTGTTTTATTTTGCGTTATGCCGTTTTGGATGTGCACAGAGTCTCTTCCAATATACAGTCAACAATATCTGCAAGACCATGTCATAAATACTACACTGACTATATAGCATCCAACTGGCAAATGCATTATTCTGTTCTATAGGGGATATACGTACACTGTCTATCTGCGAGCATTAAACTCAAAGAGCATTTCCTTTTCTTTCTGTGTCATCCGAGAGAAGTGAAATTTTGCTCGGATGGATTCTTTGCTCTTTTTCGCTATAATGCTACCTACTGTCTTTATATCTACGTATATAGTAGCCCTGCCTTTTATTTTCCTTGAGGTCGGACGAATCCTGGATTCTTTCCTATTTCCTACCTTAGCTAACTCATAGACGAATACTAGAGACACTGTATATAAATATTGGAAAAATCTACTTATACTACGAGTATATATATACATATATATAGCTAGTAGAGTCAGTTACTTTCATTTCCTTGTTTGGCTTGTCTTGCAATACCTTGCTCTCTCGCCGAAATACCAAAACCAAACCAGCTGCAATGCAATCTAATGCATTGCAGAGGATATTCGCCCAAGTTTGTGGTCGTCTTGTAAATAACAAGCAAGGCATTAGCTGTAGACTGCACTGGAAGTTGGTAGGCAAGGCCAAAGCTACGCCAAGCTAAAGCCGAGGACGTAGCCCGTCTCTTTCTCCTACTACTACAATTCGGATAGCTCATACAATGCAATGGCACGCTATGAAATCCTATGCTATGATATTATTATATATAACTTAGATTTTACCTTGCCTATCTCTGAACACTCTCTATACATATATCATGCATAGAGGAGAAAAAGGCGAATCTATAGAGAGGTATTATGAAGGAAGGAGAGAGAGGTTGCCGAGAATGAAAGTCTTTGTGGATGGCCATAGCCTGTCGTTGCATTGCATTGGCATGGAGGAAATAAAGGAGAGGACTGTGGGAGACGAGGCCAGGAGGAGATTGAGAGGAGTCGCAACGGAGTCGAGTCGGCTTTGGCATTGCCACTAGACTGATGGGTTAGGGAGAAAAAGAGAAGAACGGAGAATAGCTAACAATCTCGTTGCGTTGGTTGGACCATTAAGCACCCTGATCAATTTCCTACTCTTTCTTTATCCCTTGTCATCAGATTTGTCTCTATAAAGGGAATGCCCAAATAATCATCCCCAGCTGGATTCTATTCAGCTCCTATTTCATAATCGCAGCAGTAGTCTACTACTACTCGGAATACTCTACAATATTCTCCGACCTTCCAAAGGTAGACACTGTGATACATAGACACACACTCCCCATTACCAACTCATGTCTATCTATTTATTCCTATAAACAATAGCCAAATCCATGCATAATAGTCTACATCAATCCAATAAATAACTACTGTCTACATAGATACATCATCAAATCAGACCATACATGCTGATGAGCATTTTCAACTAATACGCTCACTCACTCACAATCAACGACGCTTTCAGCCCTTTTCCAATACAATTCCCTACACTAAATAGCACATTACATGTAATATCTACCTAGCTCCATATAAAACACTAGTATCAAGAAGTCTCTATTTTCAAAGTTATTTGAAATAAAAAATCACAAAATTGCTTTGGACAAAATCACTGCAGCATTCTCTTAAAGAAGGATCCTGACCTGACCTGAAATGAGTTTCATTCAACACAACTTAACAAAGAGATGAAGAAAATGTCCCATATGTGGCATACCGCCCACTTATGAAGTCACCCCCCCCCCCTAGAGGTCAAAGTGTTCCGATTGAGGTCACATTTTCAAGAACTGTTATTTATGGGATAATAAACCGAATTGAACAGGCAGGAATTTTGAGGAAACACGAATAGTGTAGCATAAGTGGGAGACTGTTGCTGTGACCGTAGAAGTAAATATATTTATTACGTTGTTTTTAGCAGCCATTATTGAATTCGGGTACACGGAGTTGAGTGAAACGTATTTCAATGCTCTAGATAGTCATAAACAGAAGTTATTGGCGATTTTTCTAAAAAAAATGATGTTTTATACCGGCATGTTTTACTAAGTGAAAAATAAACGTACAGATTTAGCACATTTTTATATTTTATACGCACCTGTTATTTAATCTTAAGGATATAAATAGCAGATCTAGTTGTTTGAAATACACGAAGAAATATATTTTTTCAGAGCAGCCGCAGTAGTAGGATAGGATGCATATGTATTTATGAAGTAGGAAAC
>JABASI010004705.1:0-13568 GCA_019776505.1 Tomocerus nigrus | reverse complement strand
TTCGTGATGAAATTTATATGTTAAGCTTTCGTACATAAAACAAAGAGTTCCTGGAAGTTTCAGAACGATTCCTCAAAAGGGGGCGGAGATAGCCCCTAACAGGGGGGTACACGCCCCAAAAGATTTTTTTCGTAAAAAGGGCTTCAGGAAATATATCTAGCATTGTTTTCAACTTATTTTAGCAATTTGTAGGACACATACGGTTTCGGCGCCTTTTTTGGGTCCCTGCGACTATGTGTACCGTCCTTACATTTTGTGAATTACTGTGAAGCAGTTTTTTGGGTGAAGCATCTCATACTACAGATATAAACTGGAAATTATGTTGCGAAAGGTAAATGCACAACAGTTGCAAACCTGAGTATACCTATTATGTATACTAATATTGTACTTAGATAAATAATAGGTAAAAAAGGTGATAAGAAGTACACGGCTTCACGCTGTACGTACAGTACATTTTTCATACATAATTATACCTACCACAGCCGCACGCAACTTTGGTGCTGGTTGTAAACGACGATGTGCATTTTGATTGGAATATGAGACACTGCATTTTTAGAAAGATGAAACTAAATGACAATGGGTCTTTTACAATTAGAGTTTTATGGTCTTCTACGCATGTCTAAAAAAGGTATTAAGAACAGTCGGAGAATTAGAAATTTATTGCACGTAAATGTCAGTCAGTTAACCACAGCTCAAGCCGCGGACGCGAACCAAATCATCAGCAGAACGACGATATTTTATTCTCTGTCCTTACTTCCTTGTTCGAAGTCCAAAAATCATCTGTTGTGACAGTTGTGAGATCAAAAGTATAGTCAAGTGGATACAACAGAGAAGTAATAAATATGTATACGTAAATGTTCTAATTGGTGCGGCTATGTGCTCTTAATTAGGTGATTATTATGAACAATAACTATATAGAGGTTTCCCTTTGTAAATTTCTACTTTTGAATCAACTGATCGAGCCAGCCCAAAAGTTGAGCTATAATTACAAACATGATAGCCAATTTTTAATTGCACTCCTAAAAAATAACTTGCGAGATGGCCCTTTATGAAAACACACAAATAGAGACTATAGATCATGTTATATGGATTTGTAGTTTGTATACTTTGGTACCTATGTAGTAATCATGCAGCGACTCGAAGATGATGAGTTGATTGCAGTACAGTAGTGGCAGAGCAAGGTTATTCACATATCAACGGTCATGGCACATCCTAAACAAAACAGCCCAGCATGGTGTATTTATTGTGGCTTATCCAATATTAATCTAGCCTTTGTCCTATCTAAATTCTATCAATTTTTAAAGGTGTAAATATATACAAATGCACACCTTAGCACATCCGCATCCGTAGCCACAGATAATAAATATTATATAGTTAGTACCTACCTACCTTTCATCTTCAAATATCTTAGACTAAAGGTAAAGGCATTGCTCAAAGTTCCTTAAAAATTTTCATCAATTAATTCTTTTCAGTGTTTATTTATGTACATTATCTTTTAATCTGCACGGTAATAGTATGTAGTAGAGGTATGTATGTAGTAGTGTCTATGTGGTAGTAATCCTAACTAGTAATACTTTCCAATAACTGGCGATTATTTTGTTTCGTATGATCCAAATTTCGCAAAAATTGAAATGGCGCTATATTTGAGGTTTCGTTTTGAGTATTCTATATGAAACTGTCCTTATGAGTCAATTACTTTGATTTAAAAGCAAGATATGTTGAAACTAATTAATTTCTTTCAAATTACCTACATCTATCTAAATCTAGTTGTCTCAATCAAGTTGTCTGGATGAACTCTTCAGCAGCTGAGGAAAAGATGACTATTTACACGACAGTTATAAATGTTTTTCCACTTGTAAATAGTAGATCAATCAAACCTTGTTTTGTCTAATAATTTCCGTTCAAGATTCCATTGTATCCAATTACATTCCAAAAGAATGGGTTTTCTAATCCTAGCGAATATCAATTATTGACACTCCATCAATCACAATGTCTTAATCTGACATAGGGTCTCGTACGCATCATAAGTGTAACACATGGATGTGTCGTGAAAATTTTCTTTTTTTATGTCTATATACGATGTACAATCAGTGTCATCGTTATACTGATGGTATTACACGAAGCCCAAGATAAAGTCCATAAAAATAGATGTTTTCTAAACAAGGCATTATGTGTAATTTACTTACACGCACTATTATAGTTATGGGGAAAGCTGCAGATGTCGTCATTTCTGTTGGATGCTTTCATTCAATCTGATTTGCACTTTTTCCCATAACAGTTGTACATGCATGCACATAATATATGCTGAAAACGAACTGAAACGCCAAACAATTTAGAACAACCAACTTCTAGCGTTTTAACTACTACCTATGCCTAAAAGAGGGTCATGTAAATATATTAGTATTTATTACGTGGCCATTAAGGAGTTAGTGAGTCAGTCACTGTACCCCTTCTTTAGTATTTCAGCCAAGAGACTATTAAAAAGATCCCAATCTAATCGCTGTCCGTTTATTAGGCTATTATTATTATTGCCATGACAGAAAGTTAGCAGCGCTGTGTAAAATAATCCAATACTTTAAGTTACAAGCATTGTTTTCGTAGTAACTGTATTTTTAATTTATTGTGTATTGTTAGTGCTCATCGTGAAACTGCATGTATTCCAATCCGAAATTTATTTCCACTCGCTATAAGTGCATGTTAGATAGTTCAGTAGATCGTTCGCTTTATTATTTAATTAGTTAGTATATATATACTAGTTAACTGGTCTCTTCAAATACCCTTACAAAAAATCCAGAACAATATTATAAATCAGGTCAATATTATATTTTGCTATTTTGTACAAGTATAATATAACAGCTCGTAATCTATGACTATGACACTTTTTTCAATTAAGTAATTACCTAAAAGAAACATAATATTTAATCACAGCAAAATTACCTACAACGGATACGATAAAAACGCTTAGAACGAAAAGTTATACAAGATACTATTTATTTCCCTATTATTCTTGGCGTTATTTTAATGGTTTTGACTTGTGGACTGTTACCCATTGGTAATATTGTTGTAATGCCCTCCTCAATAAAATAAGCCTACAACGTTATAGTATATTATAATGTTAACTACAGCATACGTGTTGTTACAAAGTAGCAATTAAAAAATATTGATACAGAGCCTCTAATCATTCCTAATCAACCTTTTTTTGTAATCAAGGGAATCTGGATGTGTATTAGCATTATTATGTGGCATAATAGTAAAATGCAAACTAAGATAGTACCTAATTCATTGTAGGTAAATCCACCTGTTCGGACGAAAGCAACTTTGGCTCTGCAGAGTAAAGGAATTGTTACAGTCGAGTTTTTAACTGTTGAAACATCACGTGATATTATGCTCCGCCTTTTCCATAGTTAATGTACGTGCACGTACACAGCTTTCTACAATGCAACTTGCACTATGGTAAAGGCGGAGCATAATATCACGTGATGTTTCAACAGTTAAAAACTCGACTGTAGGTTATCGTTTCAGTTCAACCTATTCCACTCAAATCATTGCATTAGAATATTAGATGTTGCTAATAATCCTCCTAATCGTTTGCTACTTATATGTAAATTCAAAATGATATTCTGCCTCTGTTTTGGGTTGAAGAGGCATCCCATGAATATCAATGATAAAAGTTGTAGCTTATCAACATGTAGTGGAAATCTGGAGAACTGGAATCTCCCTCTTTGTTGAGAAAAACATTGCTCTGTATTAATTCTAGTTCATCTAGCTGATCTCTTGTAACGTTTTTAAAATAATAGATCTACTATTTACAATTCTGTCTGGCTAATGAATAAATTCAGGGCCGAAAAAAATTCAAGAGCAACTTATAGCTATTACTACTATAACTTAAAGGGAAAGAGTATTTTCTAACGCCATGTCTAGTATTTTCTAACCTTAATTTCCTGCGAGTAGAGTAGACTACCTCAGACTGTCGACGAAATCTTTTTTGTACTTAAAAATATTTGCACTTGTAGACATTATGTATGTACATGGTACATAACAGCCCAGGTAGGTAGATAGCTCTACTTAAAAAAATAGAAATGCAAATCAGTTTAAGGAATACTAAAAATGTTAAGAGTTGTTACTATTTATTCTGAGATAATAATATGCCTTGATAAAAAGTATAAGTAGCTGGCTTCTGTAATCGTAATCTTTAACTATCTATTCATTAGGGCAGTAAATTACAAATCCAAAGTCCCTTTATTGATGCATATAAATTGCTGAATAAATATTGTTGCTGATAAATATAATCAATTTTCCGTGTGTACATTTTAGTAGTGACATGCCCTTGTCAGTGTCACCCAACTCACCCAGATAAATAGTTGTGATAGTAAGTTGTAGAGTCTGGATTTGTTTCCTGAACCCTGAACTTTTCGTTGTTGGACATCGAAACACACGAAGCAGGTGATTGTAGATGATTAAAATGAAAAATATAGGTAGGTAGGTACCTAAATGGTTCGTAGCGACCGCTTTCGTGATTTTTTGCTGCTTGGACGTTGTTCGCTTTGCAACAAATAAAGCGAAGGTCGTCCAGGTCATTTTAAAAATATACTACAGCACACAGCACATATATAATCATCATATAAAACCAGATCCGGCTCCTATGCTCACTATCTTCTACCTCAACCTTAAATAGTTGTTTATATCCCCGTCTATCTTTGTATTTGTATTACGTAACATTAGAGATCACTTATTTATTTATTACATTAGAACTGATTCTGAAGATTGAAGTCTCATGAAATATTCCTCGTCTAGAAATCCGCTCTAATAAATAATATTATGCGTACGTAGTTCTAAGCATTTCCACGTCTTTTTCTTTTTTCTTGAGTTATTGCATCATTGCATGAAGGATGAAAAGTTAAATGCTGAAAGGATGAACCCTCACAAAAATAAAGATATGATATGGATTATGTCAGTTTCTATCCTACTGAAAGACCTACTTAAGTAGTTCGGTTATTTTCCTAGAAATAAGTCAGTATAGGTAATTAGTAGTAAAGTAACTACTGGTTAAAATTGTCTTTGTGTCATGAGAAAGTCCCCACTAAGTTGCTCTTTTGACTTTCATGACATTCACTGTCTAGGAATGCAAAGGCAGGAGGAACTTAAGCAATTAATGCAATGGTACGGAACGAATTGACTTTGCTAGATTTCTTTTAAGTCATCTTGGCAAAGTTATTAGTTCGACAGTTAGACTTTTCGGTGGAAAACTGAAGCATTGCAATGCACCAGTCGAAAATGTTATGTGTAGTGTAGCTACATAAACAGCAGACATCTATAGAGAGGCAATAATATTATGAAGGCAACGCATGACGGGGAAGATTTATAAGGATCCTAAAGTGCGGATGTAGCTAATGAAACAAAGGGGTGTGTTGTGTTGTTCAGAAGAAGAAGAAATTCTGAGAATACCGACTAAATGACTATTCTGACTCAGCGGCCAAGAATCTACAAAAAACGACGGGGAGTCAGGCAGTTTCTACTGGCCTAACCTAAAACGAGAAACTATAATAACACAAATGGATAATGGATCCCAGGCTATTATGTTAAGATTATCATCAGACGTTTTACCAGATACACTAACTAAATTCAGCCGCACTTTCAATAGGCACAGCATTCACAATTATCCCAGAGAACTTACAACATTTTACACAGGTAATTATTGTAGAGCTAAACGCTGCATTTTATTCTGAGTAATAATATTTTATGCATTCTTATTATTTAAAACAAAAAAATGTAAATATATAGTTTGCAATTTTTAGACATGTCACGTAATAAGTAACTAAAGTAACTTAAGAAATGAAGCCCGAATAGATTTTCGATTACGTTAATTAGAAACTAGTATGCATAAAAGATGCTCTGTTGTTATGTGCCCCGGATTTGATCCGAAAATCCATTATTTATTTCTCATCTGGAATCACGCATTTTGGTATGCACGTATCACCTCATAATAATAATACTGCGTGACTAACATGACGAACTT
Organism: Tomocerus nigrus; assembly: GCA_019776505.1. NCBI lineage: Eukaryota > Metazoa > Arthropoda > Collembola > Entomobryomorpha > Tomoceridae > Tomocerus > Tomocerus nigrus. The sequence continues at coordinate 7,552 of JABASI010004705.1, read as the reverse complement.
ATTAAAATAAGTAGTAATTACTCCGAACATTAACTAACTAACCTACTAGCATTGTAATTGTATGCATAAATACTAACTAGAAAGAAACTACTATAATATTTACTTATTAGCTTGGATTACACTAATACTTGCATCGCATGTTTGCATCAAACTATACAATAACAATTGTTGCAGGGTGCAGTGCAGGTACCATGTTTTATTATTTTCGTTTGAAATACGTTTGCAACTGGATGGACGTAAGCAAGAGCGTGTTTTGTTTTGTATATTTTTGTTAAGCAGTCGGAATACTCCGGTTTATCCTCAGAGCAGCGTTGAATGTAGCTACATCTTATTTACCTACTATTATTATTTATTATTATGAATGGTTTTCATGTACGTACGTATAATATGCAGAACGAATAGGATCCCTATCCTAGGTACTTTCAGAAAGAAAGGTAGGACTTCTAAACGTCTTCCATTCTTCTTACTCATTCTGATTGCTCACATAAATACAATACAATGCCCTCCTTGATCTTGAACTTTTCTCCTGCACACGTTTCTGATTCCCAGAATGACTGATGACTATAGTGACTGCCATAGTTTGCATTTGAGAGCAAAGAATGAAATATTCAACTCAAATAAAGAAATGGAAGGAGAGGAGCAACCAGAACTCAGCAACATGAGATAAGCGTACTGAAGTATACGTATCTATTATATCTTGCATTAGAGTCTATGTAAGAGTAACTGTCAATGGGTAAGAAATAGCTGTATAGTAGGAATGAACTTTTAACCTTATCATGTAAGCCCTACGGTTACGTGACTAAAAGCAGTCTCCAAATATCCACTTAAGTCACTACTTCTCCCATTGTTGAAATGAAGTGAACAGGGAAAGGGAATGAGTGTATCCATAAAGCACCACCTTGATGCGTGCAATAATGAGCTGCTTGACTGGATCAGAAAAGTGCCAAAGACACAAATCAGCATAATATTATTATAATAACGAAGACTACTACTACTTACATAAAAAGAATTTATTTTGTTCGCATCTGTAATTTTTAAGATTTTCCTTCGGGTGTTCTCTAGAAATGTCATTTACCCAATGACACAAATAATACTGAAGTCATCCTGCCATACATAATGGCCTGAAACAAGAAAATAATAGCCCCATGACAGAAATGATTGTCTTATGTTCTACCCTTTTTAAAACAGCCCTAATCGCTAACAGCAATAAAATCCTCAACAGACACATTAGTGTTTTAGAGTGTGTAAAATTTTTAATCTCAACAAAAGATTGAGCAAGCAGAGCCTACTCACAATTACTAAAAAGTGCATCTAGATAAGTACAACAATCTACAAATGTTTTTATGGCCATGGAATAATGTCTGGCAATATTCATTTCAATCGATAACGTTTTCTGTCTCAATAAATTCTTACATAACTTTATCAGTACGTCAGTGTAGTAATAATACGCATAGAGCAACTGAAATATTTATTAGAATCCCTACTCTGATATTTCAACAAAAAATCAGGGTCTGGAAGAAAGGTAGGAGTGGTAGAAGTCAGGTAGGTACTAGGTACTTTTTGAGTTTCACACATCATCCCTAGCACATAAGTTGTGCACAAAAGTCGGTGACGATGGGAATTCACACATTCTGAAAAGGATATACATACCTTACCTCAGACTACGTTTTACTTTTTAGAACGAACATATAATGCTTACTTAGTGACACTTGCTGGGTGGTTTGCATTCTGTACCATGGACAAATAATTTTTCTTAATTTTTAGCACAATTGGGCCACAAAACCCCCTAAAGCAATGTTAAATGTCCATAGCTTTTAGCATTTCACAGAAAATTACTGCTGCCAAATATTAAACGTTGGTTTTTCTAATGGATCAGTACATTTGTGTATCTACTGAACGCAGTCGCATCGGACATATGCTAAAGACAAAGTTTGCAATGGGAATCATTTTTAATTACAAACGACCATTTAGTGATCCTGTCCCAATTTATTGTCCAGAGGTAAGTGCATGCAAAAGATATGGATGCAACGTTAGCATTACCTCAAAAGCGCATTTAAAGATGTGATAACAACTAATAAGTAAATTATTCTTAACCATATTTTTACAGAACGTATTCCAATTCAATTAAACAACCTACGGAATTGTTGTTTTGCGAAAATAAAGAGCTAAAAGTACAATGCTAAACGCCATGAGTTTGAGTGCTATTAAAGTCATGATGTGATAAGCTTATTTTATATTAAATGTAGCTATACACTTAACAGTCTTAATAACATAAGTTAGTAATTATAAATGGAAAACATTTTATGATAATAGTGAAGTAAATATATATCAATTAATAGCATATTTTTTGATAGCCGTCTCGGCTACGTAAATAGTGCTTCTTAATATTAACTTAGCATTTATTATTTTAGGGCCTTAAATGAGTAATACTAAAGAACATACAAGAAAGTAGTCAAAATAGAAATAACCGTACTTGTTAAATTGAAGAAAATATTTAAAAAATATTCAAAACATTAGTGTATATTAAACGCATAAAATCACACAATCCTAGCAAGAAAACCCATCGGATATTAATGATAATTTATTATTATGTAGGGTAACTATTGAAAATTTTATGCATCGTATGCGTATGGATAAAATAAGTTAAAAACTTACCTCGCCGTCAGAGTTGAAATAGGAAAGATTATTTTTCGTTAAGCAGAACCAGCGTAAATTGTAAGATACGGGCGTGAACCGTTTGATATTTTGAGATCGTTTGGCCAGATACCCCTGACGAACGATTTCTTGAGGAGCATCACATCCACGCTTGGCCATCGATTTTCTGCAGCTGCACAAGCTTTCGAATTGGAATATACATTCGCACTAACACTTTGTGTCCGACTCTCTTGAACAATTATTTATTGTAGTGAAATATTCAATTAAGTCGACTCCAATTAATAAGCTGCTCCCAAATGTTCTAGGTTTCGTTGTTACACATACTAAGCACTCAGCACATACTCAGTGCTAAATTAGTAGCTTGATCTGAGTGTTACAATTATTGCGTCACAACCAGTACATCTCAATTCCATCCGTCTTCCGTCAAATACTTCCTCAGCTCTGGAAGCAAAAATTTACAACGACTTGTAGTTCATTGGCACCACTACATAATCCTATTTCATATTTCCTATACAACAAATGTTAAGTGGAGAAAATATAAACAATCCGTATGAATTTGAATGAACAATGCTATATTAAATATGTAATCGTAAATAGTATAGAATGGACAAGAACAATTAAATTAACTAGTTAAATATTTCTGATATGTTCCGGGAGTTGAAATTGTTGTTTATTCAAAATACTATTCTATGGCATGGTAAAATTGAGCTCTGATGGTTTGTTCTGTTCTATTTGCAATATCACTAAGATATTAAATCAATTATTATTATTATTAATTTCAACATTCAAAGAAGCCAATGAGTTTCTAATGTTAAATAATATGCCTCGTTAATGTAGATGTAAGTAGCATGCATAATATACAGCTTGCGTAATAGGTGAGAGTTGTTCTGCTGCTCTTGCAAATATTCTACATAAAATGACAATCTGTAACAAAATATTGTGCTAACTTCCGCATACTTTAATAACCTAATAAAATACCAAAAATATATCAAGGCGTGCAATATATTTATTAAAAATAACACGGAGTTTAGTAATTTATATATTATTCAAATTTAATTTTCGTTAACCCATATTCCTTGCAAGTAATGAGAACTAGACTTGTGATTTTAGACTGTCACATGCACAAGTTTAACGAAAGTAAAAAATGCACGATTTTATGTAATCTTACAAACAACAAAATTTACTGATCACAAAATATTTAAACCGTTCTTTGTTCTTGTTCCTAAGATATTAAAAGACCTAGGTATTGAAATTTCTTTTGCAAATTATGACACTTTTGACTATAATTTGGGATGATAGTTACTAGTTCACAACTTTCATTTTTAGAGCTTGAATTAACTATTTTCACACTTTAAAAGATTTTGCTTGGTTGATAATACACCAATGACGCAATTTTAGTAATATTAGTAAATTAGTATTCGCAGTAGCCCTTTCTTTTTTAAATAATTAAACAATCATTGTATATACAAATGTTGCAATCCTATTATGCAAGCTGATTTGCTTTCATTTTTCTCTTAGCTTTCAAAATTGGAAAATAAAATAAACATCAATGTTGCAATGTTCGAGAACAGAGTGGATTCAGTGAAATCATCAGAACTCAAAATTAATTTTTTCCCAAATGGAACTCAGTGATTTAGAATTTTAAATTTGAATGGAATTTAAAGGAAAACTAAAATCCCGGAGATGTGTCGAATAGTTAGCAGCAATTATAACTGCTATATATAGCCGTACCATGTGGAAATGTGGATATCCTAAATGCACCTTTTCCTACATTCTACACTTGTATGTTTATCACTTGACTGATTCTTGTAGTTTAGCACAATTAAAAATGTGAAATCAACTCTGCACTCTTATTATTAGTTTTTAAAGTATTTCGTAAAATTTTAGGAATTTGGGGAAAAGTGTATTGTTGTGGAGAGCTAGAGAGGCAGAGCTGATAAAACAAAGGTGATCTGACGATGTGGAAACCTCACATTGGAAAACTGAATTGTTCGTGTCTTGGTTGTGGTGAGGATGGAGAGACTCATCTTATTATGAATCTATCTTCCCTTTCATTCCCAATCTGTTGTTGTGTCAGTTTGGGCATTCTATCTCTACGTTTTCATATGTGTACCGTGTACCTGAGTGTAGTTTTTGTAGCCCTGGTAGTCGTTCGTATAGCAGCAGTTCGTCGATAATAATGGTAAAATTTGTACACAGGGCAAACACAATGTTCTAAATGCTATACGTTGATATACATCGTCGCATCTATAGCAAAAAGTTGTACGTAGCTAGAGTATCTGTAGTCTGTCCATTCCGTACATACAATGCGCAGAGAAGAGCTGAGACCGAATCCATCTCGCTGTGCTCATTGGACAATTTTCTTTAACATCTCATTCTTTATGCGGAAAATATATTTTGAATGCCCCGCTACAAAAATTTTCAAATGCTCAATGAAATGTCCATTTTATTTGATTTTATTTTTTAAAAAAATCCATGTCTAAATTCCAACTATAGATTAAAATAGACAGCAATTAAATTCCTTCAGTTAAAGAAGTCAGTTTTATAGAAGTGTTGGGAGAGATTTTTCTTTCGTTCCCCTCTCCATGGTGGTTGGTCATAGTCATAGCTATGTAGATACTTTGTATTTTTGTGGAAGTGTATGTATACTGCTTATCTTTCTACAATTTTTGTAGTGAGTATAATGTAGCTACCTACCTATATGAATGTAATGCAGCATCTCTAGGAAAGTAACTCGTCGGGATAAGATACAATGATAAGCTATGCATGGCTATGTATGTATGTCTTCAGTCTGTGCCCTGTGCTGTGCCTGGGCTGCTGCTGCTGGGATGTGGCGCATAATATTATTATACTCTTCTACTACTTATTCAACATTATTGCTATCGTTTCACAGTACAAACAAAGTGTTCCTACAGTTTCCCTCTGCTATGCTTATACATGTATATAGCTATCATACAAAGCTAAATGAATTTGCTGCTTCTCCATTGTTCAATCTCTTTTTTCTCATCTGCATCTCTTGCCTACCTTAGAATACAGCGTCCACCGGTCCACCTATGCTTTACTAGAGATTCAGTCCCTGAAAGATCACTTGAACATTTGAGCAGCAGTGCACCTCTTTATAAGCGTCGACTATAGCGGAACATGAGCGGAACAGAGTAATATTCTTTGGATTTTAAGGCTCTACTACTACAATTTATTCATATATTTTATAGCGCACACTCATCGCATCCCAAACACCTGCATTAATTCCGTTGCTGCTTTTCTGAAGATGTAAGGTAGCCAATAATAAAAGTACCTGAGCGGTGGAAATATTATCTGGACCCTGGAAGCTGCTATAAAATTTATAATGCAATATTATGCATGATAGCAAGGTACCACGAGGCTACACAATCTGCGACCACCTATAACATTTTTAGAAAAGTAGTTTTCGTCTCTGCAGCCGTAGCGAGCTACATTGTGAGATGTACAACAAAGTTGAGCCCAATCAGAAGGACAACGCACGCGTTTAAGAAAAACTTTCTTCGTTTTGTTGATTAGCTCCCCATTATGTATCTTCATGAGATTTATGTTTTCTTATATCATCTTCGTCTTGATGAAATGTTACTAACCCTGATGCTTACCTCTCTTCTAGAACAGAGAGATTTGAAACTTCTTCCAAACTTTAGAAAGGTAGTCTAGTCAATTAATTTGCACGAGTGGGAAGGGATCCAAAACTTTCTGTCTATTCATTCAATTGCAGTCAACTTCTGACATTATTATAAGGAGCTATACACATCTTTGTAAATAATTCATATCGTACAGACCGTTTAGTAGCATAATTTGATTTGAAAGTATCAATCGCGTCTTTAAATTCTAAGATCGCAAAAATATTTCATTGCACACTAGAATACGAGCGTAACCGTACAGAATATTTAGTCAGTTCAATTATATGCTTCGATTTTTTTGAGTCTTTTGTAGAAACAATAACAACGACGAAAGCAAAATCAGTCAACGGCACTTGCAACGGATTTGCAATTTCGCAAATCGAAAGATGAGAGAAAGTCGGGGCATCCAAATCGGTTTAATCCATGTCCACATGTTTAAATATAAATTGTACTAGGTATTCTTGAAATAGATTTACAATTCCTTTTATTGTCGGAAACTCTCAATGTACATTAACAACATGATAAATATTAGTATAGAAAGTAATAAATAGCTTAACAAACAAGTTAACGGTTACAAGTGAATTAAAGGCAGCAGTTAGGGCTTTTACAGGTAAAGAAGTAAGCCAAGCAGCAATCGAATAAGTTACCTATTCTATTTTTTAACTGGCTGAAGTCGACAAAATTGTCTTCGTCGTAAATGTTAATATAATACTATTATTTTACATACATATTTCCTTGTAATACTGATAGCTCTCGTGCTCACAACAAATACCTTTATACCTACGACAGCACATACATACGTAATTCAACTTTATGGGTAACAATGGATGACAAGGAATAAAGAACTAATAGGACTGCCTCTCGTTTGCTAGCAGCAGTGACATGATAATGACAGGCACATAAGTACAACTACTAGTACTATCAATCAGCTATTAATATTATTATGGCATAAGCAGAGATCTTTAAGTAAACGATTTAGATTTTAGAAGTTAACAGTCGTGTTTGTGGCGTTGTAAATTAAGTACATTTTTCTTAAAAATAGTAATACAAATCAAATGACATGGAGATACTGTCTTATTTAAATTTTAAAAATTGGGCATATCAATCTCTTATGAGAAAGAAATCTTCACGTTTATCGTTTATCACTTTTAAATGAAGACTTACGTAATATGACACAATACCATAATCACTACCAGGGTTCTACAATCTGCCATCCAAAATAAATCTCGTGCGAACCGTGGGTCACACCTCGT